>QANZ01039262.1:31439-57390 GCA_003254925.1 Chamaecrista fasciculata
TAGTTTAAAGTTTAGGTGAGTTGGACCTCGAGGGCTCACCAAGGCCAGAGCATGCCTCCAGGTTCTATGAACGCTTAGAGAGGTACTTACAGATCGCCTACCAACAAAGCCCTTACATCGGCAACAGGATTCGAACTCACGACCTTGTGAGTTATGAGTTGACTTCTTACCAATTGGGTCAACTTTTGTTGGCGACAAATCCTATTTTTATTCTCATGTATTACCATTTTTTTTTATTTAATCTCTTAATTTTTTTCACAATATATTTTTTTTACAATTTTATTTGTTATCAATATTAATTACTTTTTTTATCTAATATTTAATTAAATTGATGATATATTATTGTTAATTAAATAAACAAGATCGTTACTTAATGTACATATATTAATTAACATATAAGTAAAATTTACTTTTATATTAACAAAATAAAAATTTGAAAAATCTAAAAACTTTATGCAAAATTCCAAAAGCATAAAAATTACTTTTAATGACTATATTTAATAATAAGCAAAAATATATTTTTATGATAATTAACATGTCATATGATTAACTAATAGTATTAAAATATTAATTTAATTATAATTTAGATAAAAAAACAAATATTAATAATAAAATAAATCGTGAAAATCAAATTAAAAAAATTTCTAAAAGAATGAAATTTGAAAAAAAGAATGAAATTTCTAAAAGAATCGAATTAACTAATAGTCACAGATTTGTTTAATAATATTAGTGATTCTGTTAAAAAAAAAAAGAAGTCACAGATTGTATTAAATAGTAAGTAACTTGATTTAACTTAAATTTCCACGCTTATGAAAAATACTTGTCTTTGGATTTAATAAACAAAGTAATTATTTTTTAAACATTTCAAAATTATAAAATTAAATAATTTAATACTTTAATTATTCTAAAAAATTATTTTATCTTCTAAAATTTTACATGATCCGAACACATTACAGTATACCATCTTTGTTTTTTTTGGCCAATGGGAAACGCAAAGCGTATCCAGTTAGATCAGTAATAATCTCAAATCAATAAATGTGCTGGTTCTGGAAACAACAGAATTTACTAAACGATCGTAATTACTCTGCCGTTACTCTCTCACATGATGAGGTATTAGTCTGTTAGATACGGTTATAAATAATCCCAAATCATCACACGCCGTTTTTGGCAGGAACCCTGTAACAGAGTTTGCACGTAAGTGTATGCTTATTTCACCTTTTCGTTTTGTATGGTAATTCGTGGTCCCTTCCTTTCAGCTTCTAAAATAAATAGAAAAAGAAAACCAAAAACTCACCTTACATCCTTCAAAATAAAGTAAAAAGTATCATAAAATTTAGCTTCCTCTCTCTCTTTCTCTTTCTCTCTTTCTCCCTCCATTGTTCATACATCTTCTGCTGCTTCACACGATCGCGTACTGTTCTTACTTCTCTCGCCGCTTTCGCTATTTGGTAAGACATCGCATTCTACTTTTCTCTCTTTCTCTCTCTCTCTTCACCTGACTGCTATATATGGTGATGGTGCTTGAGCTGAGACCGGTCATTTGTTTCAGATCCGTATACCGTGAATTGTTTTCTTCAACTTCATTGTGTATTGCTTTGCTTTTTCTTTAAATTATTTCTGGTTTGATGTGGATAGTCAGCGGATAGAGGAATTTGATCTGTTTTAGTAGCTGCTGCGATCGATTTAGTGTTTGTTGCAGATTTGTATCGTAAGTTGAAAGAGTAGTTAATTAAATTAAATGCCGAAGTGTTGTTGATATGGTTTTAGAAATGGAAGTTTCCAGTTTCATTTGTCGTTATTTAGTAACTTTCCTTCTGTGTTCGACTAATTTGCGGATTTGTCCTGACCAGCTCTGTTCAGCATGCTCACCTGCTAACTACTTGGCAGGACTCTCGAGCAAACTACGTTAGATGTGGGATTGTAAGCTGGAGTTCTTAGAATAGAAATATCGTTCAACGATGCCAGGCTTCAAGGCGAAACTTAGAGTTGCAATTCTCATTATTGTAGTCATAGGGGTTTGTCTTGTAGCTTTGTATGGCTCGTTAAAACCAATTTCAAATGGATGTGTCATGACGTACATGTATCCAACATACATACCTATCTCCTCATCGGAAAGCATTGCACCAGTGAAGTATGGTTTGTATTTGTATCACGAGGGTTGGAAAAAGATTGATTTTAAGGAGCATCTCAAGAAGCTTAATGGTGTACCAGTGCTTTTCATACCAGGCAATGGTGGTAGCTACAAACAGGCAAGGTCCTCTTTCTTCTTGTTTGAGTTAGTTGAAATTGGTTTAATAATTATTCTTTAGTTGTTGATGTGACTTTGTCAAGGAAAAATAACAATGCCTCCTGTTCGTGGTTGTAATACTCTAATTCTCGTTGAAAGCTGAGAAATTATTGGTTAGTTTGCTTAGATTTAGTGATCTTAATACACATTTAGAAATTTGAGGTTATAAGTTTTCAAGTTTGGGGGTACGTTGCTTAAATTGAAAGGAGTTTCTTGTATCATTTGATTTTGTAACAAGTATGAATAGATTTGGAACATAGTATGCATTGCTACCTGAACAAAGTTTGGACCTGAGGTTTGTCTCATTATGGTCATTTTTATAAGTTGAGATGCTCAAATTTTTCTTAAATGTTAAGTATCTAGAGTTTATAAAATATCTGCTAACAAGGGAAAGAGGGTTTTTTTTTTTTAATAAAAAAAAAGAACAATTAGAATTGGATGACATTAGAGATTTATGATATGAATCCCTGGGGAATCTGAACTAAATTATAATATTAATTTCTGATTCTGTTGTTTCTTTGTTATTAATACTGCTGGTACTATTATTGTCCAAATTCTATTTCCCCATTAACATTTCCTTCTGCTTTGCCCACATAACAGGTACGGTCTTTGGCAGCAGAGTCTGATAGAGCATATCAGAATGGTCCCCTTGAACGTTCATTTTACCAAGAAGCTTCCCTAAATCCTGAAGAAGGAGGAGCAAATACAAACTTATCTGAATTTCACTTGCCCAATCAGTATACTAGCAAGCTAGACTGGTTTGCTGTGGATCTTGAAGGTGAACATTCTGCCATGGATGGTGGGATTCTTGAGGAACACACTGATTATGTTGTGTATGCCATTCACAAGGTATCACTCTTGTCATTTTTTAACCTAATTTTATCAAATGCCCCTGACTTGACATTAAAGGAATTATGTTTCTTTTGGGTGAAGTTTAATCCTAGTTTATACAATTTTTGAAAATGGTCTTTCTGTGTCTCAGTCTGAGCATCTATAAGCTTAATTTACTCATATTAGTTTCAGGCACCCACCTGTTAAGGTATATCCTCTTGCTCCAGCCTTTACTAATAGTTTGAGAAACGTTCTTTCTCTATTCGCAAGTTGATCAGATTATGACCTTGTAGGCTTGTGCTATACTGTCATTTCTCTGTTCAATTAGTGCTACTGCTAGACTTGTGTGGCCTTAAATTTCTTGAGCCTGGTACTTTTGTTGTTTCATCTGTGAAATACTTGTCTTTTGGCCTTTCTTGCAGATATTGGACCAATATAAAGTTTCTTATGAAGCTCGAGCAAGAGGTTCTGCAGTTTCTGGAAGTTTACCAAAAAGTGTGATATTAGTTGGTCACTCTATGGGGGGTTTTGTTGCTAGAGCTGCCGTTATCCATCCTCGTCTTAGGAAATCAGCTGTTGAAACTATTGTTACCCTTTCAACTCCACATCAGTAAGTCTCTTTAATATGATTTTGGTTATTCTTATTCTGTGCACTGCTTAAATTTTGTATGGAATATGTCTATTTTATCCAGATCACCTCCTTTGGCATTGCAGCCTTCTTTGGGTTATTACTTTCAACATGTAAATCGGGAATGGAGGGAGGGATATAAGGTTCAGACCACAAACACAGGACGTTATGTGTCTGATCCTAGGCTCTCTCATGTTGTTGCTGTTTCTATCTCTGGTGCTCATAATGATTATCAGGTATAGATTATGTATTTTTTCCTCATGAATACAGTATCTGCACAATGATGTTTGACAGAGGAGCATACCTTATGTGTCTGAACTTCAAAGACTGTCATGCCTTTAATTTCACTATTTCAAGCTGAGAGTTGACAAGATTTTTTTTTCTAAATAGTCCTTTTGTGGTTTCTCTTGAGGTGAAATCTTATCTGGTGCCTGCTTTCATGAGTAAATGCAAGATTTCGGATTTTGGCTAATCAGATCTCATGTAATTTCTAGAGATAATTGGAATTTCATTTCAAGTTAGAAGTAGATGTATACTGTTTCTACCTTTACTTCAGTTTTGAAAATTGTTCTTTTCTCATCTCACTATGGAAGTTCAGCTTGTACACAGTCTTTGGGAGACAGTATTATCACACTTCCATGTTATATGTTTGAGTGCCTTTACGTTGTCATATTCTCAAATTTTATGTAATTGCTATTTATAAACCTTGACTAAATAGTGTTTTTTTAATTCCTTCCTCTCTACAGGTGCGGACAAAATCAGCATCACTTGATAATATTGTGCCCCCAACTCATGGATTCATGATCAGTAGTACAGCCATGAAAAATGTGTGGTTGTCAATGGAGCACCAGGCTATTTTATGGTGTAACCAACTGGTCATCCAAGTAAGTGGGTTACCCTTCTCTTAAGAACAAGGATTCAAATGCTCCCAGGGATGATCCTTATCATTTCTTATCCAGGTGTCACACACTCTTCTTAGTTTGATAGACTCCAGAACAGGCCAACCTTTTCCAGATGCTCAAAAAAGACTTGCAATTTTCTCAAGAATGCTGCGTAGTGGAATATCTCATAATTTCAACCGGATGATGCAACTACCTTCTAAAATTTCAATAAGCACTCCTGTCCACAATCAAAAAGATGCCACTGGTATTCTATGCTGCTGAGTCTACCTTTACTATAACTTAGCGTTTTGATCTACAATGTTTTTTCTTTTTGGAGTATTAAAGCTAAAATAACTGAATAGTTTGTGAGCTTTCTCGAATCTTATAATCGCGTTGATGTCATTAAAGTAGTAAGCTTTACGTAACTTCATTCCCTTTCAACTGTTACAAAGTAGATTCATCTAAATTGATATAATTTCTATAAATGTTTAGCACTTTTCTAATATTATATTCTGTAAAAAGTCTATTGCGTTCTCACTGATGGTTTCTGTTTCATGTTTCATTAAATTTCATCAATCATAATCTTTGACTTAGCTCTTTTATTTAATTATTAAGATACTATTTGTGCTAAATTTTATGCTCACGTATGCAATGTTGCAGGATCTCAGGTGCATGGTTCAGCTACATGTCCTCCGAACACTCGTTGGAGTGATGAGAGCCTTGAGAGAGACCTGTACATTCAGACAAATGTGGTCACTGTATTAGCAATGGATGGTCGAAGGAGGTGGTTGGACATACAAAAATTGGTATATTTCACATAGTTATTATTTTTGAATATCTAAAAGTTTTAGAGTGTGTTTGCATGATATCATCAAGAAATCATATAATATGGGAAACCGGAAAGTATCATGGTATCAAATTTCCTTTTCATGTCCTTTATGTTCCATTACAATTTCCGGTATTTCTAATATTGCTGATAATTAGAAAGTAAGGAAAACTGTTGAAAGAACACATTTTCATAATTTTTTTTTCTTTGATTAATAAAACAACAGGTTACCAGCTCCTCACCTTTCTGATTACTTACACATATCCTTTAGTTAGCTGCTGAAATTAAGCTATTCTAACTCTCAAGATATTTGTGAACGTTTTAGCTATTATAAAGTTTGAGGCAAAGATGATCTGTTGATGTTGTATATTGAAGGCATAAAATTTATTAATGGTCAGTGTGACTCATATATTCATGCTATAAAATATCCTTGCTCAAGAACCTCCTGAAATCTTAAATTGTTTTATTTATTTGTTTTTAATGTATATTGCAACTAATCATGCCCCAATAATGCATTTTCTAAACCATTTAATTTGGGTAAGTAGGCATCAAATGGAAGAAGTCATTTTGTATTTGTGACCAACCTTGAGCCTTGTTCCGGAATTAGACTTCATCTGTGGCCAGAAAAGGATAAATCTACTCCAAGTGTGCCTTTCAGCGGAAGGGTTGTTGACGTAACATCAAAGATGATGCACATTCCCTCTGGTCCAGCACCACGGCAGGTATGTTATACTCTTTCCAAAATGGTAGTTTATTCCTTCTCATTTGGATAAATTATAGTGATTTACAATGTGAGAGATCAATGTCTTGCTGCCAAAGACTTTGTAAACAGTTTAATTTATTTGGTATAGTTACTAATAATTTTGAATATTGCATTATTGTTGCAGATGGAACCTGGAAGTCAGACTGAGCAACCTCCGCCATCTTCTGTATTTTGGTTGGGACCTGAAGATATGAATGGATTCAGATTCCTTACAATTTCAGTGGCACCTCGTCCGGTATTCTTACAAGTTCAAAATTGACTGATTTCCTGTATTGTCTATCTAGTAGAAAGTGGGTTCTGGATTTGTACATGTCTGGTGACAATGTGTGCTCAGACCATTTCAGGCAGACCACCACCTGCAGCATCTATGGCAGTTGGCCAGTTCTTTAACCCAGAGGAAGGAAAGATAGATTTATCTCCATGGTGGATGCTTCAAGCTACTTATTCTCAAAAGGTGGTTGCTTCATGTAGTTTAGAGTTTAGACTGACATCTAGCCTTTAAGCAGTTTTATTTACTTATGTAATTTATTTCACATAGATTTTGTAAATGCAAGGCTCAGTGTTGTTGCATGAGCAATTGTTCCAACAGTTAATTGTGTGGGATATTAACTCAGTAGGTGCAGCATAGCTCATGAAAATGTGGTAGTTACACCAAGGCTAAATAGTCAATGTAAGAATGTATTCAACCAAAAATAAATTGCGGCTCAATAGTAAATTAATTACAGATCTAATAATTATAATCTTTCTTTGTTACCATGTTTAAGCCATTGCAAATGGGCGCAACAATATTTTCTCAATATTGTGCACGTGTTATGCAGGAGATTATGTTGGAGGAAGCTCATCCTCTTGCCGTCCAATTATCATTTTCCATCAGCTTGGGTCTCCTTCCTGTTACTTTTTCTTTGAAGACTGCCGGCTGTGGAATTCAAAACTCTGGACTTCCAGAAGAAGAGGCTGGAGACCTTGAAAGTAGTAGTAAGTCTACACACTCAGATGGGCTATTTATCAACTGTTCCGTTTTCCATTATGATGTCTTTGGTCTGCTTGATTTTATAAATTATGTAATGTAGTGACTTCACTCTGACCTAGGTCCTGGCATGTTTCTGATCTTTGTTTATTTTATTTCAGCTATTGAACTACCATAGTAATTCAAGATATAATTGGGGCTAGGGCTTGAAACTAAAACCTTGTAACTTTGTACTCGATCCCTTTATCTCAAGTTTCACTTACATACTTCCTTATCTTAATTTCACTTTCTTGAGACTGGATCTGAATAGTATATAGTTATCCATGCCCTTTCCACAATAGTCAGGAGAATAATGTTATGCACAGCCCACATACTGTGGAAGAAGTGAGAAATAAAGGAGGAAGGAAATGATAAAAATGAGAATTTTAAGTAGCGGTTTTATTGTGGTTGGTCTGAATCTCCCTTTAAAGATACAAGCAAAGAAGTTTGAAACATGGGATATCATCTCCTTCGTTGCAAATTGTTACTGAAAGATTTAGTCCGTTATTTTTAAGTTGGCAAATGGGCTATTTAATTTAAAAAGGATTTTTATTTGTAGTTGCAAATAGTACTGGCTTTTTCTCTTTTATTGACTAATCCTGTTACAATTGATTGTTGTTGTGTGTGTTTTTATTGTTTTACTATCAACTGAGAACTCAGTTGGGTGTTTCAGGGCTCTGCAAACTGCGCTGTTTTCCACCTGTTGCACTTGCCTATGATGATACATCTGGTCTTCATATATATCCAACTTTGAACAGTGAGACTATTCTTGTTGATTCCTCACCAGCACATTTTAGTTCAACTCGTCACTCTGAGAAAACCATTGTTCTCTTGCTGGTAAAATTTCCTAATACTTGAATTGTTTCTATCAAATTTATATTGTTAGCATTAGTGCTATCGATTATGATAAATTCATTTTTTATGTATTTTCTTCATTACTCTACAGGTTGACCCACATTGTTCTTATGAAAGTAGCATTTCTGTTTCTATCAGTGCTGCTGCAATCAGGTTTATGCTGTTATATAATCCAAAGGTGATTATTTTTTACACGCTTGATGTTGATATATATTGTAATTCATTTCTTATATTTAATTTCTGCTAGCATATATTGTATATTTGTTTTGGTTATTTCCGGTTTTATACTTTTTTTTTTTTCATGTATATGGAGCCAAAGTGCCAACATACTTGATACTTTCTTTTTCCCTTATATCATCATATTTCATTTCCTTTCCTTTTTTAAATTCTAATAATATAAATAATTATGTTTATGGATGTCTGCAGATAGTTGGTTTCTCCATTGCCAGTGTTTTCTTCGCTTTAATGCGGCAAGCATATGCATGGGATCTTGATCTGCGGATACCTTCAATGCTGACTGCTGTGGAGTCCAACTTGACAAATCTATCACATTTGTTACCCCTAGCCATTTTACCCATTCTTCTTTCCTTGGTCCTTTCCTTAGTGATGTCTCAGCCAATTCCTCCATTTGCTAGCTTCATCAGCATCTCTCTCATTTGTTATATTTTTGCAAATGGGTTCATAGCTATTCTGATTTTGGTATCTCACTTGCTATTCTTTGTGGTTGCTGTTACACACATTTTCATCAAGACAAGGTTAGTGTGCTGATTGTTGTCAACACCCTTAAGTTGGCCTCTGATTTATGTGGTGATGTCAATATTGTTCATGCTATTTGTTTTTTGTTTTTTTATTTTTGGGGTAAGCATGCATGTAATCTGTTTGTATTCCTAATAATTGATGTTCAACATTCACCTGGAATTGAAATAATGGGGTAGACTCAGTAAAACTTGTTGCTCTGAAGTTTAAATTCTTTCTCCAATTTCATCGTTCTACACCTGAGGATTTTGGACTTATTGTTCTACATGCACAAACTATTTTTGATGATTTTGTTTGGTAGTTCAGGAAAGTTAAGTAATTAGGAATTTAGGATAGTACTATTGGATTAGGAAAATACTTATCTGAGGTGAACTCAAAGTAAAGGGTGCAGTGGTCATAATATTGATATAAGAGAGGTTTCAGAGTCAGTATAGAATACACCATTCATAAGCCTTGTCAGTCCCTATTTATCTCTGGTTTAGGAAAAACATTTCGTGCATGTCCTTTCTTGTTCTACCTGTTTTCCATAGAAAATTTTGTCTTCTTAATCATGGTGACTAGCCATAAATAAATGTCTACATGATTTACGGAAATATATTTCCTGTGAATATATAGGCTTATTCTTGTATCTTCAAGGGTACTGCAATTAAGTTTGCTGATCAATCATCATATTGGTAATCATTGTGCCTTTACTTCGGATAATAAATGGCATGGATAAATATTTTGCAGGTGGCAAATGTGGGAACGAAGTGCTTGCTTTATATTTCTCCGTTGGTTTATTAATCTTTCCTCTGTCATCTTTTCTCTCAAGGTAAAGTTTGATGCATTTAATTGGTAGCTGAAATGTGTCACATAGGGAGTTTGATTTCTTATCAGCAAACGAGTAGGTGATTTACTAATGCTGTTTTTGGTTTTCATCTCTTTTTGGGAAAATGGGTAGTAGAGTGGAGAAGATGGAAAGTAGAGACTAGGTGCTTATGCAAATACTAACTTCTGTGACATCCTCTAAGCCCACCTTTTTATTTTTTATTGTTTTAATTTTGTTCTCTAACTTTAGTGCATCAACCATTGAAATCTTGATCTAATACATTGATACTTCATTTAACAGGTGGTTAGGGTTCTAAGAGCAAATCCTGTGCTTGTCACAACGCTTGCTGCAATTATATTGGCATGCTTGGTTCATCCAGCCTTGGGTCTAACTATAATTCTGTTCTCTCATGCTTTCTGCTGTCACAATGCACTATGCAGGTATCTATGAGCTTAATTGAAATGGGTTCCCTTTGGAAGTTCATCTCTCTAACCATATTCAATACTCCAGCGTTGAATTGAGTCTGTTTAAGATGATTAGGGTTTTAAGGTGGTATGAAGAAAAAAATACCATCCTTTCCCTTGAAATCATTAGTGTACTTTATTTGGTATAAAATACTAGTTACAGGGTCTTCCATTGTATGAAATGAACAAATATAATAATGTTTTACCAAGTCTTTAGTGGTGTAAAATACTGATAATTTCATTTGGTGCTGAATTTTATTTATACGACTGTGACCCTTAAATTTACTGTCTTTTTTTCAACAGTTTCCTGACAGCCTCATGTCGCAATCATGTACAAAAGGAAAGTTATGATTGTAGAAGTGAATGCTACAATAGCCCTGAGCAAGTTGGGTTCAAATTTGATGGTAGTTTCAACCGGACTTTTCTGTCAGAAGATGATTGCTCCAACCGTGCAGACTTGTCAAAAAGTTTTGGTGACACACAATTAGATTTGTTTCACCATCGCCATGGCTTGTTGATATTGCATCTTGTTGCAGCAGCAATGTTTGCCCCATCTTTTGTAGCTTGGTTGCAGGTAGAAGTTCAATATATATTCCTTGTCTTGCAAATATTTTTGAAATTTTTCCACGATGATGCATTGCACTTTATCAAGAAATATTTATTGAATGTTACGAAAATGGACAGTCACAATATAGTTAGTTCTCAATTTATTTCAATGTTATTAAAATTGGTCCTAAAATCGGATTTATGACTCAGTTTGTTTATGTTTGGACAACAACAACTGTTTTTTTTTTTATGTGGATGGAGTTCCACATTGAATGAAGAACAATCTGATCCTTAGTATATGAGGAGAAGTTCATTTGGTATATATATATATATAATTTAATACATATATATTATCTATATTCAAGACTTGGACTTGAATTTGGGCATTGGGTCTAAGGGCCTTATTAGGAGTTTTAAAAAGAGCGGGATGAGATGATTATTAATGGAGTGGTAAGGGATGAGATGAGATTGGGTGGATTTGATAAACCATTACATTAAACCACTCTTCATTGGTTGGATATTATAATATCATCAATGAGGTGAGGTAGGTTTAAATTATGAAATTCTCAATAATACCTTTATAAATTATTTCATTTATAATTATATTTAATTGAGTGGAAATTATACTTGTTAGTGTAGAAGGCAAAAGAAGAAAAGACTAATGTATAGTTTTAATTAGAGTTAGGATTATAATTTTGAAAAGATTAAAAGTTTGTAAATTTTAAATTTAAGAATTATAATTATAATTTGTTAATTTAAAATTAAAAATTTTAAAAGTTAAGAAAATAGGCAAAAGCACCTTTGGTACTCCCAAACTATGGGGTAAGTGTCTGTTGTACCCCCAAACTTTTTCTGTCGTAAATTGTGCTCTCAATCTTTTGCATTTGAGTCAATTGTACCTCACGCCCTAATTCTATTAATGAGAATGCTGATGTGTCACCCTAACTTGATTTAAGTTTGCTAACATATATGTCTTGGTTCAGTCCAAGTTGAAGACAACCTCTGTCTTGCCTAAACGATGTCGTTTTGCTCCTCTTTTGGTGTTTTGGTCCTTTGAAAAAAAAAGTTTGTACATTCTTAGTTGGAGCTTCACGAGCCATGTCAATAAGTTTAAACTGAGTCAGAGTGACACAAGCGTTTTCCGTTAGTTTCATTAACGAAGTTAGGAGGTGAAGTACAATTGACTCAAATGTGAAAGATTGAAGGTACAGTTGATCACAAAAATAGTTTGGAGGTACAACTGACACTTACCCTATAGTTTGGTGGTACCAGAGATATTTTTGCCTAAAAAAATATCACAAGGTTTGCAAACCATTCTAACCCACCTTACTCCACATGCACTCAGTAATTAAACACTCAACCAATTATTAAGACCCCTAAACCATCCCACCCCACTTTCAAACTATCATTCCAATCAAATCCTGAGATTTGTTTAAAATTTAAATACACAATTTAATTTTATTAGGCAATATGACTATTTGTAAATTAACTATCGACATTTGTTGATAGACATAATGACAATGTGAAAAGACACAATACAACTGTTATCTGTCAACAGTTAATAAACATCTTTAAATGTGAACAATATGTATTAATTAAATGGTGTAAGACATTTCTTAGTGTGCTTTAGGACATGATTCTTTTAAATTATAAAATTATTATAAATATAAATTATATAAAAGAAGATTTATGATAATTATGAGTTTTTAAAATTGTTAAAAAATATGAATCATTAAATAAGTAAAGATGCAGGGGATCTTAAAATTGTGGATAGAGTGAGTTTTGAAATGTGATGGAGTTAGTCTTGAAAATGTGACATATGACAAGCATTAAAATAGATAAAATTTGTGTAAATTTTTATGTTCCTATAAGTTTAAAATAGTGACTGTCAGAATGGGTCAGAGGTAATATAGCATAGATGTGAAAACATGTCTAATAATAAATTATGTCTGTTGATCTTATATAGTTTTTTTTCTTTCTAGATAGATATTGTAAACTTCATATGTAGAAGCTTTGTTGTACCCGATGATTGCTTTCACCTCAAAGTCTTCCTCTTATCTATTTGTCTGATTTTATTTTCTAACAATAGAAACAGTTTGAAGAAAAAAAAACTTATATAGAATTATTTATATCTTTGTCAAAAGATTTTACTAATCGTAAATTTGATTTATATTCTCTTTTATTTATGATTGGTCAGGTAAAATATTCTCTTCTAAAAATGCAAAATGTTCCTTTTTATATTCTCTCTTCACGCAAAATGTTTTTGCCACATTTTATTTTTTATCCATAAGCCTTATAGCAAAATCACAAAGAACTTTATACAAGTCAGTCAGTACTTAATGAAATTGGAGTTGCCAAACCTGTGCGATTGATGTTGAACTAGAGTTCTATGTGAGATCCCAAACAAACATATATGACCAAAAAAATTTGCAGCACCGGAGAGAAAATATAGTAAAGAACATTTTGTATTACCAATCATAGAATAGAGAGAGTATAAAGAAAGTCTATGATTACAGGATCCTATAATGTAAGAAATTTTATCAAGTTCTTTCGTTTTAATCATCTGGGGTTGTCTTTATCTTGTGCATTCTAATATGTTGCAGAGGCTAGGGATGGGTGAGAGCTTCCCTTGGCTATTGGACTCCATTCTTTGCATTGGCATCATACTTCATGGCATGTGCATCTCGAAGCCTGAGTTCAATTCTTCCTTCTTGTCTTTAACTGGAGTCCCCATCCGCAGAGTAAGACTATATTTTATCTATCTCATAGCTGGATATTGGTCTTATTTTTCCGGTCTGGCTTTGGCTCCTTACGGGGCAATTTACGCGATGGCGGCTGTGGGAGGCATTTCCTTTCCTCTACAAATGTTGCAAAGAAGTAGCAGAGATAAGAAAGAGGCTACTTATGGTGGCCGAAAGCATGCATAGATAGTTAAAAATATCCTTAACGACACGTTTTTGATAGTCACACGATCATGTGTACGAGGCCTCTGGCAAGTTGTAATCCCATGTTATGTGAAACATGGGATTAGAAGTTGAACCTAGAGATGGCAACAACTTGGGTTATTCCTATGAGATATGTTTTGTCACACGGGCCTTTTTTTACAGGCGAAAAATGTAGTCTCATTATTCAACTTCAGTAACTAACGGCATTTAGAAGTTGAACCTAGGATTAAGACTGATATCATTGTGGCTAGGGCTTGTTGTTGTATCATTGTATTGGGATATTCTGTAAGTTTCTCTACGTAGTTTTGCTGGAGTTTGAGGAATATTGAGTTTGCCTTTACAGATAGATTGGATTTGTCATGTAATTTTTGCTGAGGATGAGTAACTTTCTCAAGTGCATGTTTGCGACAAAGCATTTGAACTCGAGAATTCTTTTCTGGAGAAATACCAAATTCTTCTAATGTTGGATGTTTATAAATGCATGGTTTATTTGTTTCCTCTCGATCCATTAAATGTTCAGAGTTCAGACATTTGATAAAAAAATGTTTAAATTAGCTCAAGTATTTTAAAAATAGGCCAAAGTGAACTTTTGGTCTCATAACTTTTACTCAAGTTTCAATTTGGTCCATAACTTTTTTGTTGCACTTTTGGTCTCATCTTTTGCTCAAGTTGAAGAATTGGTCTCGTATTTTTTTGTTAGAATTGATCTCAGATATTTGGATTAGGTGGGATTGATGGTGAAGCTTTTTGCAAAGATATGAGACTAACTATATGTCTATATGCAACATGACCAAAAGATATAAGACCAAAAATGTAACAAATGACTAAATTTGCAACCTTTTGCAAAGATATGGAACCAAAAGTGTAACAAAAAGGTTACGAGATTAAATTGCAATCTGAACAGTTATGGGACTAAAAGTAGTAATAGGAATTACAAGTAATATTTGTAATATCAATACGATTAAAAACAGAATTTTCAATATCAATACGATTAATATTTGTAATTAATCAAAATCTATTACATCAATTAGCCTCCAAAGCTATATAATTTTAATAACCAAATTTATTACCTTTGAAAAATTACGAATGTGTCACAATTTATTTATATATATCTTTTGGCCAAACAATTTACTTATATACCCATGTATTGCATAGATAAAAAAAATTATTGCAGGATAATCCGATTAAATAATCATATTATAACCAAGCTTGGTTGGTCTAGTGGTTAGCTCACTAGGTCGCTTAAGCAAGTGTCGAGGTTCAATCCTTGCCTTGTGTATGCAGCAACCAATTGGTCAGCGGCAAACCCTTAAATGGAACTCAGATCCGCGGAGGATTAGTCCTTAGCCCATCGGACTGGGATCTTGGGCAACCAAAAAAAATAATCATATTATCTTTTCAAATTTAACATGAAATGAATAGCACATGAATAGTATTAGTAGAACAAAAATCGTATAACTAACATGTGATTATATTGCATTCAATTTTTTCCACTTTTTGAACAGAAGCAGAAAAATGTTTTCAATTTATTTTTGAAAACTAATTATTTGGTTATAAATTTATATTGAATCAACGAATTAATTTATGAATAATTAAAATATACAACTCAATTTCTAAATTATTGTAATATCTAATGATTTGGTCTCACAGTTAAATACAAGAACCAAAATATACAAATTCAATATAAATTAAAAATCCTTTCTCTTATGAGAGTCTGAGTTTTCTCTCAAACCCCTCCTCATGAGGGATCACCTATCTCTTTCATGAGAGATTTCACCCTATTTTATATTAGGGTTATCGGTGGTGCCTCCTAGCTTTGACCTTCTACGGTGGCGCTCTTTTCTGTGTGTCTTCTATGACGGTGGTTTTCAAGTTTAGGTGATTTTCGGCAAGTCTCCTTCCCAGATTTGTGTGCTCTCTGCTCGTGTTCGTTTGTTTTCTGTAGCGGGTTTTGTGGCGGCGGCGTTCTGGATCTGGTCGGGTTTTTTTTTTTGTGTTTCCAGTTATTTATATGGTTGTAACTTTAGTTAGATCTCTAGATCCGTTAACTTGGCAGCTGATTATCTTACCAATTTGTCTGGCACAAAGATGGGTCCTCTTGGATGGATTGCAAACCCCCCACTTTCGTCAGTTGATGTTCTGTCTAGTGTTCTTGTTGATGCTAGGGAGAGATTGAATTATTTTGTTGTGCTTTTGTTTGTACTGTGCTTGGCTTTGACTTGCCTTTGAATGTATTATTTTTTTTAGGCCAAAAAAAATCTAAATCTAAAATTAAAAGAATACTAATTCAAGTATAAATTTAGAGATAAAAAATTAAAAAAGCAATTCAATTGAGGGATCAAATTATCACTGAAGATAAAAAAAAATTAATAATTAAATTATATATTTTGATTATTTAAAAATTAATTTTTTTAATTCAGTGTAAATTCATGAATTAAAAAATAATTTTTTTTAATGAAATGATTGCATTTATGACATTTCGAAGTTTTCCATCGTGCGTACGCAACTCCTAGAGCAAAGAAAAAACGTGGACACCCAATTTCACAGCTAAAACATGTACTACTCTTTCTTCAATTGAGAATACGGTGGACTTCAAAATTTAGGGACCTTTTTATTATTTCCAACTTGAATAGTATTAAAGAATTGCGGAAATAATCGATCACATATATTCAGACTAGATAGTATTTTTTTTTCAATTCGGTCTCTATCTCATAAATAACTTTTTTATGTTTCTCCAGTCTCCACTTAATTACAATGGGTTTGAGCTTAAACTCTAACATAGATATCTTCTATTAGAAGAAATCATGTTTCAAGTATGGTTGGACACTAAACATGAACATCAATTTCTAAAAGAAAATTTGAACTTGAGTTGACTTTCCATTAGACTCAATTCTCGTTGGTATACCCACATTTTGAATGTTATTATATATGTTATGAAGCTTGGCTCATGATTAGGTTTAGGAGAACTATTCAATTAGAGATGGTCTAAGGTGAAAATAATTGTCAAGAGCTCAAGCCCATGATTTATCAGATCGATTATTTCCGCAATTCTTTAATACTATTCAAGTTTGCCATATAGATGGAATTTTACACTATTGGATATGGTGAGGGCATGTCCTAGCTCAAAGAATGATGAAAAGGATGAAGTTCAGAGACCAATTAAAGTTGGTGCAACCTTTTGGGGACCAAGGAATCCCATCGAACTTGCATTGTTAAATTTTTGTGTGGCTTACAATTAACAACACAAGATTTTGGTACCCAGACACATGAAAACTGTGTCAACCAGGACACCCACGTTTGGTTCTTCTTCTTTCCTGTAAAATCATCTCATTCTACAGTACTACTCTAGTTCTATAATTACTCTATTCTTTTCTCTTTTATTAATAGCTTTAATAGGTGGTCATGTGCATTTCATAGTGACAACCCTCCATGCCTTTTTAAGCTTAATTTCCACTCAGATTTCTTTCCCTTCAATCATTTATCTCCCCCTTCAAATGACATCCTTCATTTTTTATTAAAAAAAATAGTGTTTGTGTATGAATTGGCAGTAATATCCTTAAGGTATCATAATCAAGCACAGGCCCAAATATATATGTGTGTGTGTACCATAGTATATACATATTAATATATGATCAAGGTCTCTATAGTTTGTGAAATGGGAAGAAAGCCTTGCTGTGAAAAAGTTGGGTTGAACAAAGGTCCATGGACTATTGATGAAGATCACAGGCTTGTCAAATTCATAATCAACAATGGCATCCTTAGCTGGCCTTTGGTTCCCAAGATGGCAGGTTCTAATTTTGGATCAATTATATATCGTTTTTTATTCTTTTATAAATTCATATTAATTTATTGAATTAACTTGAAAGTGGGTGTATATATATATATATATGGTCTGACCCAAGTATATACATATATGTATATTCAATGGTGTGATATACATGAAGGTTTGATGAGATGCGGAAAGAGCTGTAGATTGAGATGGATTAACTATCTGAGACCAGACCTCAAAAGAGGTGGCTTTACAGAGAAGGAAGATAATCAAATTATAAAGCTGCATTCACGTCTTGGCAACAGGTTCAAATTATTAAATTAAACCTATAGCTTCAATATATATATATATAATATGCCTTTTCATATTGTTAAAATGGTAAGTTGTATGAAAATATATATATATATATGCGTATTATGAAATGTGTATCATAGGTTTAATCAGTCATAAAACCAATGTCATATATATATAGGATAGGACTAATTAACTAAGAACTAGCTTTGCTCTTAAGAATTAATTATAAGATAATATTGAAGCACATTGTTTAATATTTTAAATTTCAGATGGTCCAAGATTGCTTCACACTTTCCTGGGAGGACAGACAATGAAATCAAGAACCATTGGAACACAAAAATCAGGAAGAAGATGAAGCTCCTTGGTCTTGACCATGTGACACACACCAAAATTGATGACCATAATGACAAAGATATGAAAATTATCCCACACCCAAGTTCTTCAAAGCAGCCTGAAAGAAATTTAGGAAACGGGAAGAAGGATGATCAAGAAATGATGGACATCATGTCCTTTGATACTCATGCCATGGAAAAAATGTCAAAAACAGAATCAGGGGAAATTGTAAAAGAAGAACAAGGCATGGGTGTGACAGTGGATGATAATAATAATAATGCATCAATTGAATTTGTGAACAATTATGAAATGATAAACTGGCACTTGGATTTGAAATCATGGGCCAATAACCAAGGATTTAACTTTAGTAGTGCTGGTTCTTACAGCAACACAAATAGTAATAATTGTGTTTGTGTGGATGATTCTAAATCTAATAGCAATAATAATGTTTCATTGGGTAGTGAATCTTGTTTCTTACAGGAGGATAACACCTTTCAGACATGGATTGACAGTATGGACCCCATTCCCTCGTGGGATAGCTTCGATCATTTTGAACAACATCTTCTCTAATTGTAAAATTAAAATAGTCCTTAAGCATATATATATACACACATATATAATTATTAGATTTATTGGGCCAGTGTCTCTTTTACAGTACTTCTTGGGTTTAACAGTAACAATGTAACATCATATTTATAATATAGCTAGCACGAAGGTCCAGCTCTTTTAAGAAATATTCCAAGTTACAAGAAATATTTCTTAATAGTTGAAACTTGGAATATAAGATCATGCATCACTTGATGTTGTCTCCTCTGTAATACTGTTGAATGTGTTAAAGTGGTCACACACAGCATGATGAATTAGTACTGTCCTAGTTCTAGGTTGGTCGGTTTCTTCCGTCTGTTATATATGATCAATGATTTATGTATATACTCTTTAATTTCTTTGGTTCCTTTATATATATAGGCAACCCCACATAGCAAACTAGGCAATGAAAAGTAAGCTAGCTTATAGAAAGTCATTAATTTTTTTTTTTTGGTCTGATTATAGAAAGTCATTAATTAGTTGATTAAGAATGAATTGAGATTTATAAGCATTAAAAGCGTGGAACATGCATCGTCGATTTTCATTTGCATTACATGGAAGTTGGAACATGTGGGAAATTATAGTAAGTCTCGTGTTATGGGCTACTACACATCCCTTTTATGTTCAATATTAAAAACTGTTTAACTATAGATCTATAAAAATACTTAGGTTCAAGGTTAAATGATCTATGTTTATTCTTATTGTTTGGTGTTCTAAACTTACTTATTGATCTTGGCTAATTATTTGATTTATTCCTTCAGTGTATCAAAGTCTTAATTAGTGTTGCAATTTTTTTAATATCACTTTATATTTGTGTTTTTTGATTAATTGATGTTCAATCTATAATTGTGGATGTTATATCTTTCGGTTCTCCACTATTACATGAGAGTTTTTTTTTTTTTCCTAAAGCCTCTTTTTCGTTTTTTCTCCATTGTCATTATTAATAATGAAATTTAGCAAAACTAAATTTTCAATTTTTTTCTGAAATATTAATAAATACTTAAAACAGATAAGATATTTAAGACAAGAAGAAAAATTAATCCAAACATTTAATTAGACAAAAAAAAGTCCAAATATTTAATTAGTACCAAAACAAAAGTATGACGATCTACATGTATATATCCATTATCCAAAATATTAAAACAAATTAGAGTTGAGAACAAGGTAATAACTAACAAACGGACGGGAGTGGTGAGCTAAATTACAGTTGCTGAATTATAACATCTTATCCTTCAAGCTGTGTGCAACGAAATAATACATAATAAATCTTTAATCAACTCATCCAATAATCTTTAGTCCTTGTTCAGCCATTGATCCATTTCTGAAACGGACAAGAAGAGTTGTAAAAATAGACAGATGAATCAATTGGCAGGTTGTACAAGTATTATCCAGAAAAAGAAGGGAAGTAATTGTTAAGCAAGATAAAGAGCAAATGAGTGGCAATTTTGGATCTTTCATTTATGATTGACAATATCAATATTGTAGCAGCAGCACCAATCCAACACTCATATCATAATCGCATGGAAGAAGAATACATATAATAACATGATGATAACCAATTAGCATTTAACCAAACACCAATCTCCATCTTCTTCCATTTCAGAAATCAAAATATCATCATCGATACCCTTTTCGCCATCATCACTATTATTAATCTCATTCTCACGAAACAGATCAGCGAAAGAGTATGATAATGAATTCACACTCACATCGATCTCCTCTTCTTCCTCTTCAAAATCCTCCGAATAGTTCTCATCATCAGAGATCCGATCCAATACCCGCCAAGAGTTAAGCTTGTGGGTGCCCTTAGCCTTGTCACGTGACTTAGAAGCGGGATGCACGTGACAGGAGACGCAGCGAGGGGTGGATTTGCAACATTTGCTAGTGAATTTGGAGTGATTGGTGGGTTTGGAAGGGACCTTAGTGAACAAACCGAAAGTTGGAGGAGAATCCAACTTGTATGCGAATCGGGTCGCGGGTCTCGGGTTTACTACGGATGGTAGGATCCGGAAGGATCGGACCATACCGTGTTGACGACCCTCGCGCTTCATTTTGGTTTTTGGTGATGTGGGCCAAATTGAAAGAAAAAGAAATTGGTAGTAATGATTGGGAAATTGGGAATGAAGGGATATATATATATATATATGGGTGAGAAGAAACTTGGGAAGCAAGGTTGCTTGCTTGATAAAAAGTCAACTGGAATAATTGATGGACTAGTCGTACTACGTGTGGAGCAAGTATAAAAAGGAGGGGGAAAATATCAATTGATTCCAGGGGTGATTTCGTCCAAAAAAATATATTCCAGGGGTGATTTATATTAGGTAAAAGTATATGTTCGATCCCGTAACTTTGACCTAAGTTTCAATTTGGTCCCATAAATTTTTTTGTTATATTTTTTATCCTATATCATTTGCTCATGTATCAATTTAGTCTCGTGTTACACTTTTAGTCTCATATCTTTGGATCAGGTTGTAAAATTAGTCTCATATTTTTTTGGTCATGTTGCAAAATTCTCTAATATCTTTGTAAAAGATTTCACATTATGTGACTAACGGTGAACTTTTTTACAAATATATGAGATCAAATATACAACAAAAAAAGACATGGGACCATATGAGACCAATTCTACATCTAAAGTAAAGATATGGGACCAAAAGTGAAACAAAAAATATTAGGGGACCAAATTGAGACCTAAGCAAAAGTAATGGGCCTAAAAGTGCATTTTAGCTTTATATTATTAAATTTCTTGAATACAGAATTGGCTTATTAGGCCCTCTTTGTGCTATACAACGAAGCAATCATTCTCAAATTTATGGTTTTTGTTTTCATTGTTCAATATACTTGGTAGAAATAAGCTACGTATTTTTTTAAGAAAAAAAATATTGTTGAAATGAATTAAATATATATAGGGGTCAAAATATGTGAAGAAAAATAAGAGATATAAGAATATTAGTTAGAACAGTTTATTTATATATATATATATTTATATTTATTATGTACAAACTATTAAAAGGTTCGGTTTTTTAATTTAAATTTAAATAATATACAAAAACTCTGAGATCCCTCCCAAAAAAAGATTACCAATATGTGGAATTCCCGTTGGCCAAAAAAAAATATGTGGAATTCCTAATACACGGATCCGATACCGAAAAACAAAAGTTTTGCTTTTAAAATGAGACTTCAATGATGCAGAGTTGATCACTTGATTGAAATGATAAGCAACTTATTATTTAAATATTTTATTTTGTGGAACTTAAATAATGAATTTGTTATCTTTAATCATAACTAAGTACATAATTCGGGTTGTGTTTGGATTCAAAAATAAATAAATAAATAAGAATTCAACCACCACAGCATTCACTATTAACAATATTAATGAAATTGGGAACTGATCCCACATTGAGTTTAATGTAGAAGTTTTGTATTTCAATTAATGATAAAAAAAAGTTCTATCACTGGCGAAGAGAAATCCTAGATCAATTTCGTCGGGGTTACTGTAACGTCTGGTTCTCACTTTGTGCTTTATTTTTTATTTCTTTTAGTGAGATTCTTGATCTGAAAGTTTCAGCTTTGTCATTTTATATCTCATCCTCTACTATCAAGGGAATTGAAATTGAAATACTCGGCGGATAACTAAGCAGTATTAATAAGTGGCATTAAAACTCAATATAGACAATTATCCAAATAGTGATAGCTTTACCTACCAAAATCTAACAGAATTATGAGTGAAAACTAGCATACCAACTGTATATTACTTATTTTGAGAACTTTCTCCTTCTTTTCCTCTTCCTTTCTTTTCATTCTTTCATAGCAAGTAACTTTAGGTTTGAGTTTTGACTAGCCCCACATAGAATTCGATTCAGTGTTTCTTCTTCACTACAATGAGTGCAGTCTTCGCTTCCTGCTGCACAAACAGACTAATGCCATGGGATTGCCAAGCAGCTCAATTTATTTTAGGCTTAGTTTCATCTCAGTCCTAATTTGATCTTTGTGAGTCAAACATTCAGCAGCAGTATAACAAAAATCCTATCCACTTGATGGGAATCCAGAGATGATATTTTTGTGTTATAAACCACTATAAAGAATGCACAGAGACCACTCTTAAAAATTATACAGCATTCATAGTTTATGTGAGATCTAACTAGATGGTTCTCCATAGTTTTCAACCTAATCACAATCCATAGGACTAATATACAGTAATTATGAACGAAACCATGTCTTACACATTCTCCGGTGATGGTGTTTGATTGGAAGATGTGACAAGTGGTTCTTGGGTTTCATTGTCCGGCTCAACAGAAGGTGCTGATTTAAATGCTTTGTTGGCAGGATATAGAATATAATGTTGACAAATGAATATTATGTCAAAGAATACAGATACCTGCAATGGTGCATTCCATTAAAAACCAATGTCATAAGTGTAAAAAGATGAGACCATTTACCAGAAAAAATCAAACTTCAGTATTCACCCTAAATCTAAACAAATTTTCATTCTCAACTGATGCAGTGATTACATCAGTAATCTTATTTACTCAATCACGATATAATATTATAATTCTTGGCCCAAATATGACAGACTATGATCAAGAATTGAGACAACATTATAACTTAACTGCACACAAATATAAAAAGAGGGGATGGGAAGAAGAAACTACAATTAATAAAGAAGAAAATTTTAAAATAGACTATAAATATAATGTATGAGAATTTTCCTTACCAGAGATAGCAAAACTTTTCCCACGTTCCCATAGAAGTTGACCCATGAATCTGGAAATACAGAATTTAAAATATGTCAATGTAAAAGTTTAACCTCAGATGGTAGGACCTATCAACTGAGGAGATGACAAACCTTGATCTACTGATTGCACAACCATCTGTAAATAGTTTGCTATCCCTCCAGAGAAATCAAGTAGAATGTTACCAATGCTGAAGCCATCAGTACTTTTTCTCAGGAAGTTCATGATTGCCTATATTCATAACAGAAATTAATAACGGGAGATGGATGGATAGTATCTATCAGTTAATATTCTGGCCTTGTTCTATCAAACATGTTGATTTACAATTTTTTTGGTTAATTGTTGAAATAAAATCTAGGATAACAAGTTCTTAGACAGTATATCTTTCCCCACTTCACTAACTAAACAAAAACAAAAATTCTCTTAAGTCATCAAGTATATGCTGAACAAAAGTTAAATTCACTTTTCCAAAACTGCTTTCTATGACCTAATTTTTATGACTCACGATCAAATTTTATAACACAACGCCAGGGGTAAAGAGAAGAAAAAGAAAGAAAGAATGGTTCTTCAACCAATGATATACTGCACTAGAAATACTTTAAACAGCTAATGCCATAAACAGAGACATAAACCACTTCCACTTTCGGAAATAAAGAGATCAAGTAGTAATGATTTCATGGTATTCTCAAAAACCATTGAAATGATTTAAACTAAACTTTTGAGAGCGGCAATTACACTTTTATTATATCAATAAATAAGAGAAATGAGTCAAAATAGCAACAAGTTTTTTTCAGATGGAAAAAGAATAACAAACGTTGAAATAAATTCTAACCTGAGGAATATATTTTATAACTGTCATGCATACTTGGATTGAACTGCAAGATTATAAGTTTCAACAGAAGGTTAGATGTGAACTAATTCACTTATGTGTATCATTGCCTCATTGGCAAGGCCCGATCAAAACATAATAATAATTCAGTGGAGAAAGGAGAATAAAACTTCCAGACAAAAAATAGAAATTAATCCTTTCAGTCATCACCCCTGCTAACTGAATGTATCTCAAGCATGCTATTAATCTTTTTTCATAAATCGTCTTTGGAGGAAAATCCAATCATCATGCCATCACTGAAGCACCTTATTATAATATATAACCACCAAAACAATAAGGAGAAACTCCAACATGAATGAAGAGCAGGGCAATTGTTCCCAAATCTCCAAGGTCAAAGCTATATCTCACTGTTGAATGAACCTGATATTTGCTAACTAAACTGAAGACTAGCAATGTAAACAACAAAACAGGAATAGAGTTTCACCAAAAAGGAGAAGAACAAGGGCTAAATTGTTCAAAATATATAAATTGCAGCAGGTAAATAGAGAGCCAAAAAGTGGAAAGGAGAAAAAAAAAATAATCTCTTTATGTACAAATAGCATGTCATTAGGAGATAAATTACAATGATCTGAAGAACGGATAAATAAAATTAACATACAGGAGCTATATCTATCTATATGCTTTTTCCATGATGGAAAAAGCACATTTATACATCATACATACATAATACAGAGGTCAAAAAGCTCAGAAACGGATGAAATTAGGCATAAAGCAGATTTAACAACATACTTGAAGATGGAGAGAAGCCAAAGCCAGGAGTGAGTAGGCAAAGCTATGAACACACAAACTGCAGCAGTAAGCCATGCAACAGAGATGATTCCAATGGAAACTTTGGAGAATTTCTGACCTCCACGCTACATAGAGAAGTTACCAAATTTAGGATGATTGGAAATTTAACCAAAAAAGCAAAAGAACAATGAATAAATATAGTACTTACATCATATATTGCAATCTGAAATAAGGTAATTGCCGTCAGTAGAACAGCATGAGCCGAAAAAGCAACATCATTTGCTGCCACAGGTATCATCTAAAATAAAGAATATATACCACAGTTAATTAAGTCACCTACTGGTTTCATCATCTTCAAGCTTTTTATTAGTCATAACGTGTTATTAAATTGACCAGATCTTAGGATCATCGTCCACAGCAACGAGCTAGAGTAATCGTGTTAAAGATTTATATTACAAATGATATACTGATGAGTGATGATGAAATCACTAACACTTAAAAAAACCATTAGAATCCAACCAAAAGAAAATTCTGTTCTAAACTTTAGAAGAATTTGCACAGAAAAAGGAAGAGAATAACGAAAAGAGGAGACATCAAACGTTTTCTTAAACAAAAAAGATCACGCTGATTGCTTTCCACCATGTACCAAGTAAAGTCAAAATTAGAAATTTCCCCTTTCATGTTGATAACATAGTATTAGTGAATTACTATCAAGTATCAACAGCTTAGCATTATTGATTCTTGGATAAGAGTATAATATAAAACAGACCTCTGAAAAACCATATTTCTCAAAATACTGCTTCTGAACGGCGGAGCTGAAGTACATACACGCGTTGTATATCAGATACGAAGAATGCTTCGTGAGATTCAACAGCACGAAATCAAAGTTGAGACCTACCACACTAAAAAATTCAAAAAACCAACCCGTAAATGGAGGAAAAATTAACGAAGGCCGTGTACGAAATGAAGCAAAAGTTAAACCACATCATGAAAATGAAAAAAAATTAAAAAAAAAAAAAAAGG
>QANZ01039262.1:66864-78622 GCA_003254925.1 Chamaecrista fasciculata
GCCGGAATAGTCAAGACCTCAGGTCTAAGGCTATCGTGACAGGTGTACAGGAGAGGCTCGCTTATGACTAAACCCATGCAGGACTCTCCGGGTCGGTCCAGTAATTTTGTAACCCTTACAAAATTCCACCATGGCTCTCGAGAAGCATCTAGTGCATGTATCTCTATACACCGAGGTCATGCTGGTCTTAGTTCATTTACGTTCCCACGTGAATGATCGACCAGGGACAGTTTTAGATTAATTATCTTATAATCAATCAAGGACGCTATCATAGTAAACATGCTAATAATATGATAACAACATAATTTATCTCTATAAATTAATCAAAAATACATATGTTCAAATAACACATAAAATAAAATGATTGGCCCTAGGGCACAATCTCCATCAGGAACACGGTTTAGTGTGAACACGGCAACTTCTAAAGCATATCCTCAAAAGGATCGCGGAAGATTAGTTTGACTCATCATAGATCGAACCATATCAAATAGAGTTCGATTCCTCCTCTCGGAAACACCATCCCACCATGGGGTTTCAGAAGGGGTAAGTCGTGAGACCATCTCACAGCTTCTAAGATGATCAACAAATTCTTGACTCAAATACTCGCCTTCTCGATCGGATCGAAGGACTTTGATTTTCTTGTCAAGTTAGTTCTCTACTTCACTTTGAAATCTCTATTTCAAAAGACTCCGACTTATGCTTTAATAGGTGGCCGTAGTCAAAACTATTGAAGCAGTTAGTAAGAGTAACCACCTTCAGCTTGGGTACTCATGGGTCCACATACATCACTATGTATGATCCCCAATAAGTCAGATGCCCTCTCACTGTGGCCAGTGAAAGGCACCTTTGTCATCTTCCAAAGTAAACAAGACTCGCAAGCATCATATGATTCAAAATCAAATGAGCTTAGAAGTCCATCTCTATGGAGCTTCTCTAGACGTTTCTCGTTTATATGGCCTAAACGACAATGCCAAAGGTATGTAGGATTAGATTCGCTAATCTTAATCCTTTTCGTATCGGTGTTATAGATTTTGTCATCGTGTTGTTCTTCCAATTTCAAGACGTAATGTTTATCTTGCAAATCACATAAGCAAATAAACATCATCTTTATAAATTGAACAACATTCTTTTCAGTCAACACATGCAAAACCTTCCGTATCAAATAAGAAAGAGAAGCATTGTTTGAACTTTAAAGAAGGTACATGATAACAATAAAATAAGCCCAGAGGGCAAAACAAGCTCGCATGTTCCCACAGCAACAGCAGCAACCCTTGCTCTATTGCCCACTCGTAGGTCCATCTCGCTTCTGTCCAGCTTTCTACTGTCTCTAAGACCCTTCACATCAAATGTGAAAACCACATGCTGTATCTAATACCCAAGCGGTTATAGTAGACAAGTGAACGTCTATAACGAAGATACCAGAAGTAGAGATCTCATCTCTCTTTGTATTCTTTTGATCTTCCCAATACAATTTGCAATTTCTTAAAAGGCAAATTGCATCCTTTGAAGGCCTTGCCTTCTTGGCAGTTAGTGGGTTATGCTCAGCCGCTGGCTTGGTCCCACCAAACTCGGCGTCTCCTTTCCTCTTTCCTTTGCCCTTCCCTTTCCCCTGATTCTGGAACATTTCCTTGAGATGTGTGACCATCTCAACAGCCGACAATATTCCCGTGTTCAACTCTTTGAACTATCGTTGCTAGCATCAGGCAAGCAACGTCCACAAAGTCATTGAAGTGCTTCACAAGCAGTTCTTTGAGCTCTTGGAGCGTCCTTGGGATGCTCTTCAGGGGAGGGATTTCTAGGACACAAAATTTCCTTCGTTGGATGAGAACAATTCTCAAATTACAAAACCAGTCAAGGAAGTCAGCAGCTTCCTTCGTTGGGTGAGAACAATTCTCAAAATACGATACCAGTTAAGGAATTTGTCCCAGACAATTTATCCTTCTCAAGGATAGATCGCAGTGATAACGTTGAACTATTGTTTGCCATTGATTCTACAACTAAGATATGAAAAGTTTAACTAGGAGGTAAATATATATCCACCATTTTATAAAACCTAGTAAAATTTATTATTAGTGGCTAAGACCCATATTTCACCAAAGTTTACCGTCGCGTAGGCGATCATGCACCCTTTGGTTATTTAGGTAGGTAACTCCTTACCAATCACATCTCTATGTGACTCTTAGATCCTTATGGGACTGTATCATCTCATGATACTTATTATGGCATGTTTATCCCATCTAATGCCTTGAGGTCCAAAACCGTTTTGATAACCCCATTAAGTCACACGGTAAAACATGTGAATGGCTAGGTTTAAGACAACAAGACCGAAGCCCATGTTGGGAATTGTAGGCGCCTAACGCAGCGGAAGCAAATATAAAATTAAAATAAAACACGCTAGGTCCTAAAATTCCTGAACGGATCCGCTAGTAGAATTTAAAACTTTTATAGATAGTGGTATACCTCACGAGTTTCAATCCTCTGGTTGTACAAGGCGTGTCCAAGGAGCCCACTCCCAGCGTTCTCCCTCTGCCAGTAATCCACACGAACAGTTTCTTCGGGCACCAAGGTGCTAGCCTTCAGTTCTTTTCTCCAAAAGAACCAGGGACCAATCTACAGTGTATTTGAACTCAAGAACTCCTTCTTGATTCAAACTCCAAAAGGTGGCGCAAGGAGAATTCCCACAAGAACTCCTTCTTGTATTTCCTTCTCTCACAAACCCTAATTTTTGGCAACCACAAATCGAATTGCCTAACTCTTAGGCCAACTCGATTTTATCCTCTCAACTCTTGAGAACCAAATTTTTCCTCACTTGGAAGCTAGGGTTTTGAAGGTGGCGATTTTTATCTCTCTCAACAAGGAGGATGAAAATTGCACAAATGAATTCTCACTCATATTCATGACCAAGGCGCCTAGCCCTAGGCAATATATAATTATTTTTAGAGCATTATTATAATTCTAAATTTTAATAATAATGGCTTTCATGAATTGAATTTCAAATTATAATATTACCATAATATTAAATTTAAATTCAAATCGTAATCTTAGGGAATCAATTTGAAGATCAAATCTTCCTTGGGACCCACCTAAGCATGGCGCCATATTGCTCTAAAATTCTTTGGAATTTTATAAATCAAATACCTTCCTAACTCTTAGGAAGTTATGATTCTCCAAAGATCCTGATTTGAGATCTCATCAAATCTTTTGAATTCAAATCTTTTGATATCTCCATCAAATCTTTTGAATTCAAATTATTATTTAAATTAATAAAACAATTTTATTAACCTAAATATCATAAAAGAGGCGCCACCCTCATGCCAATATTAGGGAATTTTATAATTCAATAATTTCCTAACTTTTAGGAACCTTATCTGAATTATTTTTCCTTAATATTTTAATTGTAAATAATTAATCCAAATTAATTATTTAACAATTATTATATTTAAATTTGTCTCACAAATTTAAATACTTCACAACTGTAGATCAATTAAGACAAGACATAATGTCCCAGACATTTCCTCTTTGTCTTAAATCGTGCCACCGGAGTGACCCACGAATTAACCCTAATTCGTGTCCCTTTTGAACGGTGTCCTGTTCCTGCTCGTGTGTGACCCAGCAGGCCCCACGTGAAGTTGGCAGTAGGGCATCTCATGACCTACAAGCTGTGAGCGGACTCTAGCAAGCCATCACAACTACCCAAAATACGTGAGTTATCGGTTTTTACCAAAACCGACTTAACCTTAGTACCTCCATGGCACCGACCCTATTGTTCTGCGATATCTTGGTCATGGACCAGGCACGGGAAAGTCACCCATGATCCAAACCTTTACTTTCTCGATCTCCTTGAGTAAGTCCCAATATCTAGCATGGCCATGCATTTCCTGGACAGACTCATCGAGGGGCCCAGTAAGATATCTCCCAATTTAATGGGGAACAAAATCCCAATTTTGGTCAGTCCACATTCCTCAGCACGGCAATCAACCAAACCCGTACTTAGCCCTTATGACTACCCTGTTACGGGCAGCGTTAGACTAAGCCAAAGTCTGACAACTGCAACGCCGGAATAATGATGACCTCAGGTCTAAGGCGTCGTGACAGGTGTACAAGAGAGACAAGCTGATGACTAAACCCATGCAGGACTCTCCGGGTCAGTCCAGCAACTCGTAACCACCTTACGTAATTGCACCATGACTCTCGTCCCAGCATCTAGTGCGTGCATCTCATGCACCGAGGTCATGCTGGTCTTAGTTCAGTTCAAGCTCCCACTTGAATGAGCGACCAGGGACAGTTTAGATTAATTATCTCATAATTAATCACGGATTGTTATCATAGTAAACATGCTAATAATATGATAACCATTAATTTATCTCCATAAATTAATTGATATGTTCTCAACATATCTATAAAATGATTGGCCCTAGGGCACAATCTCCAACAGACTCCCACTTGCACTAGGTACAATCATTAATCCAACTGTTCCTAACTCTTAGGAACATCCATTAATGTTGTCATTAATCCAACTGCTCCTAACTCTTAGGAACATCCATTAATGTGTCTAATCTCCATCTGACATTACATGATGCCCATGTAAAACCTGTGCTAGGGATCTCTATATGACATTAATGTTTCTAACATTGTCATAAGAGGATCGACAACATCATCCTCGTCTGCTACTTTAACATATCTTGATATCACCATCTCTAGGTGATCATGTCTGAGTGTATATATGTGCATACATATATCACTGTCGGAACATCAGTGGGGATCCAATCCCATTTGGTGTCTTCCTGTCTCCACAGGGTGACCACCAATCACTCCTCAGACATAAGTTTTACGGTCTGCGTCTCCACGCGACCAACCCTTTTGTTGTAGAATCAGCAATCGTGCTCTCTGCTTGGAAACTCTTTCCAACTCACGATGCTTTCCGTTCAGGAGAAACACGTATCCATACTGCGATTTTATCTTGGTAGGTTTTTGGAAACGGGCACCCGTGTAACTCTTACACATTTATTCCACCATAATCCAAGATTTCATCCTTAGTTCTTCCTAAGTACTCAAGGATGCTTATGACAGCGGTCCAATGACACTCAACAGGGTTTCGTTGGAAACAGCTTGTCACGCTCAGGGCAAACGACACATCGGGTCGAGTACATTGCATGATGGATCCTATTGCCGAAGCATAAGGGATGCCACTCATGCGCCCTTGCTCAACAAGTGTCTTGGGACACTGTTTCTTGCTCAGGGTCAATCCTTGATTCATCGACATGAATCCCCTTGGAGTCTTGCATACTGAACCCCTTCAGTACCTCATCCAAGTCTGTACTCTGACTCAATCCAAGAAGCCTACAAGATCTATCTCCATAGATCTTAATGCCTAGAATATAGGCAGCTTCTTCCTTCATTGAAAAAGATTTCCAAACCTCTAAGGTTGGAACATTATTTCCAATGCGCAATATGTCATTGACATATAGCACCAAGAACACAACTGTGCTCCCACTAACCTTCTTGTAAACACAAGGTTCATCAGGGTTTTGTAAGAAGCCAAACTCTTTGACTACTTCATCAAAACGATGATTCCAACTCCGTGATGCTTGCTTCAATCCATAAATGGATTTCCAAAGCTTGCACACCTTTACTGGTTCCTCTGGACATTCAAACCCCTCGGGTTGTATCACATACACATCCTCGGGCAGCCTTCCTCTAAGGAATGCTATTTTGATATCCAATTGCCATATCTCATAGGCAAGCAGGATCCTAATGGTCTTGGCCATTGCAACAGGGGAAAAGGAAAACCCTTTGCAACTAGCCTAGCCTTGAAGACGTTGACGTTGCCATCTCAGCCTTCATGGCTTCAACCCATTTCTCGGAGTTGAGGTGAAAGTTTCTTGATAGGTGGTAGGCTCACCACGCTCTATGAGCAACACATCCCTGTTTTCAGTCACCAAAGATCCACATCTTTGTGGTTGAAAACGTGTTCTATCAGAACTTCGTTGTCCTTGTGTTATTAGAGGAGCTTCCACAACACCTTGTGGTTCTTCTCCAGTTTCCGTCTGTGCCTCTGAAGTGCTTTGTGCATCTTGAACTCCTTCAAGATCTTCCTTACTCCCACTGTTTCTTTTGGAAACAAGATCCTTCTCTAAGAAGATCAACTTCTTACTACAAACTCTTTGTTGTCAGTTGGGCAGTAAACATAGTATCCCCTCGTTTCCTTGGGGTACCCTACAAGTACCTTTTGGGAAATAGTTTATCGTTTGCTTAACGTAAACTTTACATCCCCAAATTTTGAGATAAGACACTATGGGACTCCTCCCATCCATATCTCATATGGTGTCTTCTCAATTGCCTCAGACAGAACACAGTTAAGTGTGAACACGGCAGCTTCTAAAGCATATCCTCAAAAGGATCACGGAAGATCAGTCTAACTCATCATAGATCGAACCATATCAAATAGAGTTCGATTCCTCCTTTCAGAAACACCATCCCCATGGGGTTTCAGAAGGGGTAAGTCGTGAGACTATCTCACAGCTTCTAAGATGATCAATAAAATCTTGACTCAAATACTCGTCCTCTCGATCTGATCGAAAAACTTTGATTTTCTTGTCAAGTCAGTTCTCTACTTCACTTTGAAATCTCCATTTCAAAACACTCCAACTTATGCTTTAATAGGTAGCCCAAGTCAAACCTATTGAAGTAGCTACTAAGAGTAACCACCTCTAGCTTGTGTACTCATGGGTCCACATACATCACCATGTATGATCCCCAATAAGTTCGATGCCCTCTCACTGTGGCCAGTGAAAGGTGCCTTTGTCATTTTTTTCAAGTAAGCGAGATTCGCAAGCATCATATGATTCAAAATCAAATGAGCTCAGAAGTCCATCTCTATGGCGCTTCTCTAGGTGTTTCTCGTTTATGTGACCTAAACGACAATGCTAAAGGTATATAGGATTAGATTCTCCAATCTCAATCCTTTTGTATCAGTGTTATAGATATTGTTATCGTGTTAACGTTCATATTTCAAGATGCAATGATTACCTTGCAAATCACCATAAGCAAGTAAACATCATCTTAATGAATTGAACACCATTCTTTTCAGTTAACATATGCAAAAACTTCCTTATCTAATAAGGAAGAGAAGCATTGTTTGAACCTTAAAGAAGGTACATGATATCAATAGGTTAAGCCCAGAGGGCTAAACAAGCTCGCATGTTCCTACAGCAACAGCAGCAACCCTTGCTCTATTGCCCACTCGTAGGTCCATCTCGCTTATGTTCAGCTTTCTACTGTCTCTAAGACCCTTCACATCAAATGTGAAAACCACATGCTGTATCTAATACACAAGCGGTTATAGTAGACAAGTGAACGTCTATAACGAAGATACCAGAAGTAGAGATCTCATCTCCTTTTATTCTTTTGATCTTCCGTTGGGTGAAGAGCTGTGTGCGGTCCCCACGGGTTGAGAACTTGAGGTGATGCTGTGTGCGGTTCCCTCATGAGTGGAGGCAGACTTGAAATCTCATAATTGTGTGTTACCTGTGGTTGGTGGTGAATTGATTGTTGAAGCTTGTCTGCATTGAGCATCCACTTTCTTATAAGTTAATAGTTTTCATTAATTGGTTTGCGTTGAGACTTTACGTTATTATAAGTTGATGATGATTGATACGAATTGGTGGTATTGACATTTCATTTCCTATGGAACTGATGACTTTGTGAGGTTGAATACTGGTATTATTGACATTGGGTGAATTTGAGATCTTTGATAGTCTAAATGATATTGGTCGAATGACTTCTGCGATGTTGGCTATCCTACGTGTAGATGTCATAGAGGTAAACAAACGTGATTCCATTTTAAATCGGTATCTTTCTTTAAACTATTATTCTTTACCAAACTACTTTTGCTTAAAATAGTTTTTAGAAAGTTTGGTTCCTAGTATCTCTAAACGTATGATTATATATAAAATTATGTTTTCTCATGAGTTTTCTTTAACTTGATAGCCCTAAAGGATTTAACCGTAAACCCTTGTGAATTTTAAGTCTGTGGTTGATTTATATACTCTATCATATTAAACGATCGCATCTGATAAGGAGCTTCAAAAGAAGATTTTATTACTTGATTACCTTTCCAAATTTCGTTGTAACAAAGCTTTAAATCTTTTTATTACTTTGTTACTAAACTTTATTTTTCTCAATGAAACTTCGAATAATGTTTTCTTAAAAATCTTTTACTTTCAAAAGACTTTCTTAAACCAGTGGTTATTCACATATTGTAATTTCTCTAAAGGTTCGACAAATCATTTCGTCTTGAATTGTTTCATACCTCGTGATACGATGAAGGTTCTAATCGCTGAATATGTTGGATCATTTAATTGAGTGAATGTTAATATAAATTGGACATTGTTGATGAGTTATGGCTTTGTTGGTGACCCCATGTTTGAAATGGGTAGCCACTCACTGAGTTTCGACTCACCCCTCGTTTAATATTTTTTTAAATACAGGTTCAAGTCAAGCCACTACTTCAATTCTCAGAGGAAGTCAATCAAGAGCCTATGCCATCATTTGTGTGGGTTGTTGTTTCATTTAAGTGAAGTTGTATTAAACTTTAGTCCGTCAGCTCCACCAATACTTGGGGAGAATTCGGGGCTATGTATCATTAATATTGTGTGCGTCTTGATTACGTCAAAGATTAATTAAATGTGTATTTTGTTGGTTGCTTGAAATAGAATTTATATTAACTTAGTGATACTCTGGATGGGCAGTTATGCATGTGAACATTGAGTTTATTATGTCTGATTACATCAGGATTTATCAGGATTATGTTTGGTGAGTTGTTATGGATTGTCAATGATTAGGCTTACGGCATGGGGTAGGCCCATGTCCGTGCCGGTCACGTGTCTCCAAAGAGGGAGTCGTGACAATTATAATATATATTGTTATGTATTAGACCTTATTTGAAAATTCGATATTAAAACTTCACACTTCACGCAAGAATATCCAAGACCATCGGGAGTAACTTTTTTGGCACATTTTCTGCATGACTCGTACCACCAACCCCTCTCTGTATCAACTTTCAACACAGAAGCAATTATACAATATGTACTTTTATCCATTGCCCTATATAATTTATCTAGAGGAACAACCAGCGTGCCTATAAAATGTTCATCTAAAGTTTTCGGTGTCGTCAATGGAGACGATAAGGGAACAGTTGCGAGCATGGGATTATCGTCGTGGCTTAGATTAGCTGAAAATTGTTGTGTCTCCTTTATATCAGCATTTATCAAAACACGAGTTGCATACATCGAATTCGTAATTTGAGGTGTATTGTTGAATTCTTTGACTCGGCACCACTGTATAATTATAATAACAACTCCTTCTTTGTATGCAGACATAAATGTTTGAATCTGCTCAGCATAATGTCCCCACAGTGTCACTGAAACCCTGTTCTTCCTATACATAGTCACGAATGGAAAATAACGATGTTTTAGCTGTATATTAAGATTACCACGACTAATAAGGAAGGCAACATGATTAAAAAATAAATATTATTTAAACTTACTCAGCATCTTCAATGTCTAGTGAGATTCTTTTGCCCGACGTACCATTAACACCAGTCTCTGATACCTCTGATACACTACACAGCTTCCCAATTATATCTATACAATATAATTCAGATCATGCATAACAACAATTAATTATTGATATATATGATTAATATCAAACAATTATTAAAAGTTGAAAAAATTAAATCGATCCGACTGACCAATTAAAGCTCTGTTGTCAGTAGGTGTAGAGATAACCGCACTCAGAGGAGTTAGTCTTATACCATACATATCTATGGTATGATCATCTTCACAATTAGCAACCCTGGTACTGAATTGAAATACAACCTTGTAGTCATGCGCTGTGGAACGGAATGAGCCTCCGTTCTGACCCACCGGAAATTGTGAAATGATGTACACGTTACCTTCGGATAGTGAGTTCTTAAATTTCTTCATGAACAATGACTTCACCGTTGCCCCAATAGTAGCGAACTAAAAGAATATAGTGTCAAAAAATATAATAAATATAATCTTAAAGTATATAATAAATATGACACGGATATGTTCATATGTTACTATACTCTTAGTATTCATAATTCTTTAGAAAGGTCTTATATTGATTCCATACCTCGCGATCACAAAGCACCATCTCTAAGCTACCTTCCGAACCAGGCTTGACGTCGTGTCCATAAGGAGGTAACGACCACAGACGAACAACCCTGACCTTTATAGTCCAATTAGTGCGCATCGGACTAATGGATGAAACACGGTCGAAATTAGTTGCCATATCAACAAACGGAATTATATTTTACAGCACCGTGTTTGTAAGACGGGACACCACTTGTTGGATCTCTACACATATCACACGTATTTAAATATGTCAGTTCTAATTTACACGCGTATTACTTACCATCAATATGATTGCGAAATTCATGCGATGTCTGTCTGAAATTGATATCAATACCGTGCATGAAGCATTTGACTACGAAATCTGAAATGTAATGCAAAAATGATTAACTCAATTGGGTATTTACGTAATATTCCATAGAATACACGAACATCAATTACTTAATACACGGAATAAGTGGCACTAATCATGACATTTCTATATAAGTAATCCATTACAAAATGACTCACAAATACACCCATGAATGAGATGAGTAATCACAAATTATTGTGATTATTGTGATACAACAAATGCCATTTAAACATATTCCAAAACAGATGCACCAAAAACGAATTTCTCATATATAGCTTATATCACAAATTCTCAAAATAAAACACCATAAATTATATGCGTTTAATACCATATATATGGTACATCGAAATGCCTTCAATAAAAATTACAAATTGGATGCAATAAACACGCACTTACTATATAGACACGTGATTAAATGCATTTATTTGTATTACATATGGTTACATGTGGCAGCCTTGGGTTTAAAATATGGTGTATACTATTGATTGCGTCGCATGTAGTATTTATTTTTTGTACACATGGCACTTTTGTGAATAACACCTACTTTGTACATTTGGCATGCTTGTCTCCATGAGTGAGCTTTTATATATATAATAGAAGAGTTTTTATTTTTCCTTTTTAAGAACGCTCGGTCTATATTTAGTTACTAAATTTTAAACAAATGGGAAAAACAAACAAGGAAATAAGAGTTTTAGTTAAAAACCTGAAAGTTCGAATTTCACAGAGAATATACATCACAATTGTTTTATCGCCTAAAAAATAAACAATAAAGTAAAGTAGGTAATGAATGTGAGAAAAAATCATTTAAATATTCTTATTTAAATATGTACACTTACCGAAAGTACCGGTCCGTATATAGACGTTTAAATAAAGCAGTTTTTGAATTAAAATGAAAAATCAATCTCTTGAATATGTAAATTTTCCAACTTTAACTAATAAAAAGGTAACACTTTAAAAAAAGCTAGATAGTTTAAGCTATCTAGCTTTCATTCGTTGGATTTAACTTTTTAGTCTCGAGATTTGTGTTTTATATATAATAAAAAATACTACACAAATTTCAATACTAAAAATGTTAAATCCAACGTTCAAGAATTGAATAGCTTAAGCTATCTACTTTTCTAAAGAATTACCCCTAATAAAAGGCTTATAGCAAGTTATAATATAACATTTTTCTAAGGAAAATGGAAAGGTCCATCCCAAATAATAATAATAATAATAATAATAATAATAATAATAATAATAATAATAA
>QANZ01039262.1:79907-100773 GCA_003254925.1 Chamaecrista fasciculata
TTTTTTTCGTTGGATTTCACAAATAGATCCGATTATTGATGACTGGGATTTCGTGTAAGCCCCAAGTTATCATTTGCACATGTTAGGGATTGATTAATAGAACCGGTACAAATTTATGGACCAAATTGTATTCTTAAAAATAATTCCAATATTATTTCCATTTTGGCCCATCATCTCATCCACTTGGATTGACCTCTAACCCTTCATCCAAAATTTTCTCATCCTCACGCTTTCCAATACAATATCACACTTTCCAATATCATCTCGTCTCAATATTATTCCAATCAAAACACAATCAAACACCTATCATCTCATCTTATTATCTCCATCTCATCTCATTATTTCCTACCATTTCTACCCCTATACAAATTACAAAAATCCATAAACTTATTTCTACCAACCACAATCATTACATACCCTTTTATATAACTTCACACCCTATTTAACATCATTTTCTCTAAAATCACCCAAACACCAATACATCATCTCATCTCATCCAATTAAAAAATAATCTCATCCCATCTATTTGGTTGAACTTAGATTAAAATCATATTGCTCCCAAACAAACCCTTAGTATTTTAAGATGAAATGTTTTGATAAGATATTTTTAATAAGTAAAAGAAATCAATTTTCTGCACAAAAAATTCTGAAAGATATAATATACTTCATTGTAAAGTACTTCAAAAGATCTAACCTCATTAATTAGGGGATAGATCAGCCAAATGATGGATCCAGATCCTCTGCATTTTATTTTTTACATTTTTTTCTGTATTTTAGAAAGACAAAGGAAGAGGTAGAGAGAAAAAGTGTAAGTCCCACATATTTTTTATTTTGAGCGACCCACACTTTCTCTCTTTACTTCTTTCTTTATCTTTCTAAAATGCATCAAAAATGCAGATAGTGAAGGTGCATGGGATCCACTTCCCCAAATGATAGCTTATTGAAATAAAGCTAAAGTATATATATTCATCCTGACCATCCGTTAAATCAACAACTCAGAATGTTACGTTTTTTCTCCATGCTTTAGCATTTAACTTTTTCCCTTTTCTGTGCTTCAAAACGCACTATTTCATTTCCAAAGACGGTGTGTTTTGAAATTAGCACTATTTGATTTTTTATTATTTTTAATCTGTTTAGGTCGTGTGTGTTGTTCATCTTCACCTTCATTGCAAAACTAAAACAAAAAATATTAGACAAAGTAAAAGTCTGACAAAGAATTTCTATAACCCTTAATTTTGCTAAGTCTCTTTCTTTTTTTTTTTTTGACACATCCACAAAGAGAAATAAAGTTAACCTTTTATAAATTCTCAGCAACAAACTTTCAAAGGAAATAACTAAATAATACAAATTTGCATAGTAGAGGTGGAGAGCACAAGCATAATCAATGACAATGAACAATGGTGTCTACATATTACGTAGTCATTGTTAAATAAGTGACCTTTAACAAGTAGATTGCCAATATTTTTATACAAGCATAGATCCATTTGGACATGTATCATGAAACTAATACTACACTTTAATGAAGTATTTTAAGTTCCAATAACCTTATAGATATACTGTAAATCAAAGCTAATTAGAGGTTGTAGAATCTAATAATTAAGAACAAGCGTAGCATACTCGATCAATAGAGTTATGATTAAACAATATCAAATAGTAATAAAGAACTAAGATTAGGATCATACCTGGCCTATCTAACGAAACCAAAACCCTCAAATGGCGAAGGACGAAAATGGAAACAACATGGATAATGAAGATAATCGCAAACCAAGGGGAAGAGATGATAAAAAAGAATAGACCAAAATTTGGGAATAAGCAAATGGAGAAGAAAATCGTGAACTACTTATGAAGTAATCGTAGAAGGCAAAACGTAGAGGTATAAAACGATGCATGCGTTTTAATTTGACATTTGGAGAAGAAACGTGGGGTTACATTAGCTATAGATCTAATGAACAATCAAGATAGTATACTTTAACCATATTCTAACAAATTATAATTTAACCAATATACTCGCCATTAATTAATTATTTCTTTTGTCTACATCTGTATTCCTCGCAATTGTTGTTGAGACTATTTTTTAAGGAATATATCGTAGTTATATTTATAAATTAAAAAAATATACCTTAATAATTTCTTTGAAATTTTAATTGTTTGCCATTATATTACGACAAAAATGACTTTAAACAAAAATAACTAGAAAATGATGAAGCAATTGTCTCTCAATGATCATTAATTTTCACATGGAATTAATATAAATTAAAGGAGGGGAGCAGAGTGTCTTTCCTTACTCAAGTTTAGCACATCGACTTCCAATCATTTGAGGAAACTTAACATTCTTAATTGAAAGGTACCATTCATCAACTTCTTGCCCGTAAGCAATTAGTTTGAACTTTGTTATGAGGAAGGAGCAATAACACTTCTTGCTTTTGTTCTTATATCATTCTAATTTTCTCGGATGTCCTCAACTTTTGTTCTTGTAAGAAACATAACATCAAACCTAAAGTTGGGGATCAATCAACTTTAGGAGAGTACCATGTTTGTATAGAAGATCGGATTCTTTAGTGCTTGTGTTAAGGCTTCCATAGCATAAGTTAAGATTTCCCCTTGTTCTATAACTAGTTCTGCATGTGTTTACAAGTCATTTTCCAACTTAATGCATCATGATCATAATCATATATTTGTGCTATATATTATATGTGATTTTCATTTGGGATGGAATCTTTTAATAGTCAATCTTCAAAAATCATATATAATTTAATTCAACAATATATATGTTATCTATATTATATTATATATTAAAGAATAATTGTTCATAAATTAAAAAACAAATATTAAGAAACAAACACCGATAGCTACTGTATATGTTACCACGACTTACAGTCCACTGCTCCATTTCCCACCCACACAAAAATGTTTAATAGCCCATTTGCAAATTAAAACAAAGGACATATCTTCTCATTCAATTTGGCAAGTTTCTTGTGCAACAATGACGATATTAATTAGATTATCCTACCCCACACATAAAGATATCAATGCCCATTTTTAAAATAAAAGATATAAAAGTATTGAGTGAGTAAAATTAAGAATTTAGTAGTCTCATTTTCAACTTTTAAAAATTATAAATAATTTTTTATTTTTAATATATATATAAAAAATTTAAGGGATGTTAGTATTTTTTTTTTAGATTTTTAACTATTGTCTTTTGAATAACTATCAATACACATCAAATTATAATATTCTAATTATGTTTTTATTTTATTTTAATATTTTTAGAGTACTACTGGCGTGATAAAATTTGTTGAAGACTACAATGGAGACATTTGTTGCCATGGAGGTGGCCATTGGTGGCAACACAAAAAATAACTTTCTTTTACTTTTTTTTTAATTTTATTTATTTTTAGGTATCAATGATGAGTAGGTCGATTCAAAAAGACTATATTGACAACAATTGTTGTCATCGAAGTAGGCTCACCTTAAAAATCTACTTTTAATTATTTTTGTTTTATATTTTTGTGGGGTACTAGTGGCAACTCATGTTGTCATATAAGAACTACTAAATCATGAGAGGTGTATTTTTAGTGGCTACAACAGCAACAACAAAAATTGCCACTGGAAGTTGGAGAAAGGTGGCAATTTTTTATGTCACCAAAAGTTTATGTGTTTTGGTGATAATAGTTTTTGTCGCAATAGAAAGTTGGCTTTTAGTGATGAATTTTTAGGCACCACCAAAGGTCGAAAAACAATTTTCTTATAATTTTGTTATTGAAAAAAGAAATCATAGTCCTACAATGGTGATTTTGCATTTTTTTCCCATTTCCTTTTTTGTTCTTATTGGTATGCAAATATGATAATTTTTGATATCGTGGTATCAATTTTATATATATATAATAATTAACTCAATATATGAGAATATTCACCCATAGAGATTTGAATATATTTAGTTATTGATAGTGATATTCCCTAAGTGGTTTGGGTGGTTAAAAGTAATTATTCTTAATCAAGCAGTTAAAAATAATTTATTTATTGAAACTAAACTAAATCAATAAATAAGAAGTTTGTGTGGTTAGTTTGAGCAAATATTCATGCCATGACTGCAATTGTAATTTCAAGTATAAATCCATACACATTCAAAGTGTGATATGGTTATAGACAAAGAGTGAGTATTCCTCATAATTCCCCCGTCATCTTTTGCCATGATAGTGTCGACCTTTTTTTTCCTCTATAATCTTCCAATAAATTCACAATTTCCATGACCTCTGTAAAACCCAAACATGTAAATATTCGGGAAGTCTTTCCCCTAATTCCCTACTTGTTGTAGCACTTGTGCAAAATTGACTTATTGTGATTAAGATTCGACACTTATATGTATTGCCATATGTGACATATAATAATAAATAAGGTGCTACTCAATTAACTTCCAATTTAATGCGGCTATTGCTACACTAGAGCTTCCTCCCTTAATATATTAACAGGTGCTACTATATATACGCAACAAATTCCCATCACCAATAGTTATATGGATAGCTTATTTTGTCTATAATTTTAAATTTCATTGTTGCACTTCCACTAGATAGACACAATCTACAACGCTATCTATTGAAGCAGTTATACAAGCAAATACCCGCTTGATCTTTTATTAATTTTATTTTTCAATGTGATCATTTTCTTATTTTTTTGAGATTAATATTGTTTATCTTATTTTTTGACTTGATCCTTTTCTTCAGTTGACAAATGCAGAAACTACGATTCTTCACCATTGCTCCCGCCAGAGTCACTTCCGATCCGCCACGAACATTGTCGATGTCGCCGATGAGCCCAACCCCCAACATATGATTATAAACGTCCTAGCCTTCCATTCTATTTCTATATTTCTATGTATCTGCAACAATCTCAGGGCAGGGTTCAACAACGTTGAGTTGCAAAGCATGAATCATAGGAGTTGCTGACATAGCACCTGATTTGATAATAGTGTTAATTAAACTAACACAATTTTACAAGTTTAGGAGTTTTTATGTCAAAATTTGAGCATTAGGGGTTTTCTACACAAGCCACTAAGTTCATGCGGGTAAATTGCATTTAAGCCTTAATTATGTAGCATTTAACGTGTCATATGTACACTTAACAGCTATGTCACTGTTAGTAACGGATATAACCTACAAGGACTAACGAGTTGACATTTGTAATTATTAAGGGACCAAATAGTTGAAACGCTGAAAAAGGAGGGAGCAAATTTTTGGTTTCTCTATATTCAATAAAATAAGTAAATCCTCTGTCTTCGCATCTTCTATGTGTTGGGAAACCACGGCGCGCGCAGCGGAAGCGAAAAATATAAAATTAATTAAAACATGGCGCAAAAACAAAAGTGATTTCCCTACGGATCCGCTAGATGAATTTAGACCGGTAAAGTTAGTGGTATACCTCAAGAGTTTCAATCGGTCCGGTTGAACGGTGCAATTCTGAGAAGTCCACACGAAGCGTCCTTCCTCTGCCAGTAATCCACACGAGCAGTTTAGTGGCACCAAGGTGCTAGCCTTCTGTTCTTTTCTCCAAAAGAACAAGGGAACTTGATCTACAGCTCTCAAAATTCAAGAATGGTTCTTGAAACTTAAGAGGAAAGGTGGCGCAATACACAAGAACACTTTCTTGTTTTTCTCTCTCAAAACCCTAGCTAGGGACAACTCGATTTCTCTCACACTCTTGGAGAAGATGGAGTTTCTCTCTCTTGGTCTTGAGCTAGGCGAATTCTCTCTGTTGTCTCACAAAAGAAGAAAGCAAAATTTCACTAATGTGAATTAGGGTTGCCAAGTCGACTTCCTTGGCCTTTTTTATAGAGTTGGGGAATTTTGATAATTATAATTAGGGAATCCCTAAATTATAGGATTATCAAATTATAAAATTATAAGATTACAATAATATTATAATTTTAGGACTTGAATTCTTAATTCAAATATTACCTTAATATCTTAATTGAATTCAAAATGCAATCTTTGACAATCAAAATGGAAGATCAAATCTTCCCTTGGGTCCCACTAAGAATGCGCCTATCCCCTTGCTATTATCTTTGGGATTTTATAAATCAAAAACATTCCTAACTCTTAGGAAGTCATAACCAACTTATTATCTTCCAAAGATTTTGAATTAAAATATTACTCTAATATCTTTAATTCAAATTTTGAATCTTGAAATCTAGATCAAATCTTGAATTTCAAATTCATGACTTTAATTAACAAACTATTTTCATTAATTAAAATCAATCTAAAAGAGGCGCCACCCTCTATCCAATTTATCCCAATATTAGTGAATTTAATAAATCAATAATCTCCTACCTTTTAGGAACCTTATTTAATTTATTATTCCCTAATATTATAATTGTAAATAGATTAATCCAATTAACTATTTAACAATTAATATATTTAAACTTGTCCCACAAATTTAAATTTCTCAACCGTAGATTTTATTTAAGACAAGACGTCATGTCCCAGACATTTAGCTGTCTTAAATTGTGTCACCGGAGTGACTCACGAATTAACCCTAATTCGTGTCCCTTTAAGTGGTGTCCAAATCCTGCCCATGTGTGACCCAGCAAGCCTCACGTGAAGTTGGCAGCAAGCCATCTCCATGACTTACAAGTCGAGAGCGGACTCTAGCAAGCCATCACGACTACCCAAAACACGTGAGTTATCGTTTTATCAAAAAGACTGATTTAACCTTAGTACCACCTTGTCATAGACCCTATTGTCACACGATATCTTGGTTCTGGATAAGGCACGGGAAAGTCGTCCTTAATCCAAACCTCAACTTTCTCGATTTCCTGAGTTAGTCCCATTTTCCTGAGTGACCACTCTTTCCTTGGACAAACTCATTGAGGGCGCTAGTTAGATATTTTTCATATCTATGAGGGACAAAATCCCATCTTGGTCAACCACATTCCATAGCACTGCAATCAACAAAACCCGTACCTAGCCCTTATGGCTACCCTGCTACGGGCAACGTTAGACTAGGCCAAAGTTTGACAACTACAACGCCGGAATAATCAAGACCTCAGGTCTAAGGCATCGTGATAGGTGTACAGGAGAGACTAGCTAATGACTAAACCCATACAGGACTCTCCGGGTCAGTCCAGCAACTTGTAACCCCTTACATAATTGCACCATGACTCTCGTAAAGCATCTAGTGCATGTATCTCCATACACCGAGGTCATGCTGGTCTAAGTTCATTCTCGCTCCCACGAGAATAATCGACCAGGGACGGATTTAGATTAATTATCTCATAATTAATCAAGGACGCTATCATAGTAAACATGTTAATAATATGATAATAACATAATTTATCTCCATAAATTAATCAATATGTTCAAAACATATACATAAAATGATTGGCCCTAGGGCACAATCTCTAACAGACTCCCACTTGCACTAGGTACAATCATCAATCTAGCTGTTCCTACACTAGGTACACTGATCGATGCATCTAATCCCCATCGACGATACATGCCGCTCATGTATGACCCGCGCAAGAGGCTTCGTAAGTGGATCGGCAACGTTATCCTCGCCTGCTACTTTGCATATCTTTACATCACCTCTGTCAATCATTTCTCTAACAAGGTGAAAACTTCAGAGTATATGTTTGGTCCTCTGGTGGGACCGTGGCTCCTCTGCTTGTGCAATAACTGTTGGGAATCCTAGGCGCCTAGGGCAGCGGAAGCAAAAATAAAATTAAAAATAACGCCTAGGTCCTATGATTCCCGAACGGATCCGCTAGTAGAATTTAAAACTTTTGGTTAGTGTTAAACCTCAGAGTTTCAAATCAATCGGTTGAACGGGCGAGTTCCACGGAGTCCACTCCCAGAGTTCTCCCTCTACCAGTAATCCACACGAACAATTTTTTTGATCACCGAGGTGCTAGCCTCCAATTCTTTTCTCCAAAAGAATTCTAGGACCAATCTACAGACCTCTGATTCCAAGAACTCCTTCTTGGAAAACAGCAATAGAGGTGGCGCTAAGAAGAATCCCCCACAAGAACTCCTTCTTGCCTATTCTTCTCTCAAAACCCTAATTCTAGAGTAAATTCGAATTCTCTCTCTAACTCTTAGAGAAAGTCGAAATTCTCTAATGTGTGTGCAAAGGATTATTTTCTCTCTCTAACTCTTAGGAGGAAAATCAACTAGGGTTTTTGTGTTATGCTTNCTTAGTTCAGTTCAAGCTCCCACTTGAATGAGCGACCAGGGACAGTTTAGATTAATTATCTCATAATTAATCACGGATTGTTATCATAGTAAACATGCTAATAATATGATAACCATTAATTTATCTCCATAAATTAATTGATATGTTCTCAACATATCTATAAAATGATTGGCCCTAGGGCACAATCTCCAACAGAAAATTGTCAAAACTACTGACTGCATAGGGTTTATATAATAGGTACTCATGTAAATTAAAAATGATGCAGGGATCAAGGCTAAAAAATAGTTTAGTTTTCCTTCAATTATTGTAACATATTATGCCTAGTTCTTGTTTCTGCATGCAAATACGAAGATTCTAGGATATTAGTTCTTCTTAGTCCAGTGATTGCAGAACTTTGAATGACTTTAAAAAGAAGCATATACAGGGGCATCTAGCTAGTTTAACTTCAAAGGAGACATATAGTAGTGAAAGTAACACTTACCTAAGATTTGGTGCTTCAAAACCTGCCAATAATTTCAAAACAAAATACCCTTATATTTCCATTTGAGTATATATAATCCTCTATCTATGTACATATAATAAATGCAAGAAATTCAATAGGTATCACTGCTGATCAACAGAATAGTGGTGGCTAAAGGCTAAATTCAGCTTTATTTACCAAGTAATCAAACCAAAATATGTCTTTTCTTTTTCTTTTTGCACTGAATGGTCTTTGTTATGAAAAACCCAGATTAAGGATTGTGTCAAACTGAAGAGACTTGAGTTAGAACAGAATGAAAGTGACAGAATCAACGCAGGACTAGTGAGTAATAAGAAAAAAAAGAAAAATGAAAGATGGGGTTTTTAGGGTTTTACCAAAGACATCAGAAATTAGAAGGATGGCTCGTGTGGAATGAGGAGGTCCAGTGACATAGTTTCTAAGTCCAGCAATTTCTTCGACGCTTCCTGCTCCATTGGGACCTGAGCTTTGGCTTGGTGGGTTCTCAAAACACTGAGGACTTGACATTCTTCAAATCTTATCGATATTATTATTATCTGCCTGCAAATTGTAATTAATAACGTTTCAGATTAATTTAATTTCCACCTTTAATCTGTGCCACTCTCGTGTATTTATGGAAGCACGAAATAAGTGAAGTAACAACGGTGGATTGATCATGATAGCGTCACCAGATACGTCAAAACAACAAAGCTAACGTCACCTCGTATGTCACAAAGACATAAACAGGAAATTCTAATTAAATAATTTGTACGGATAAGTGGATAACCACTAAATTAACGGCTAGTTTGAATCAGTTTTGTGTTTTGTGTCACAAAGAAATACTCCCTCCGGTTCTATATATCTTGTGTTTAAGGTTTCTACACACAGATTAAGGAAATGATTAGCCAACATAGAATGAAGAGAAAAATGAAGTAAAATGACTAAATTATCCCTATTAAATTACTTGGAAAATGTGTATACATTTATGACTCTACTATATTTAATAGGGGTAGAATGGTAAAAAAAATAATTAATGCTCTCTTGAATTTATAAAACATCAGATATTTTGAAACAAAAATGATTTTCTAAAACACCAGATATTCAGAACCGGAGGGAGTAAACAACAATAATATAGATACTTGATTCTTCACTACTTTACCTATCTATGAGACTATGAGAGCTAGTTAATTTGGAATTCTAAATTCTGGCCTTTTTAATCATATGATTGTGTGAGGAATGTGTGGAATTCCAACTAGCATAAGATTGTCATGATTTAAAATGTTACTGGTTTATAAAATTAGAACTCATATTTATTTTTCTTTTTTTATGTTATAAGGTCTAACTCACTCTAAAAGAATTTTTAAGAAAAAATAATTGTTTTAGACTTTTAGCTCATATATAAAGCTTGTCAACCCTTTAACTAAAAGATTTGACATTTTAACATGTTCCTCTTACACCTGACATAGAAACGTGAAGTCAATCAATTATTTCTCGAACACCCTATAATGAAGCCCATCCATTCACATTTTGTTAATTGAGATCAAAGTTATTTCAATGAAGAAATGAAGCAATAATTCACTTTCTTTCTCCTACAAAGAAGTATATAATTACAATTAGGGTTTTGCTACAAAAAAGCTCAATAGGTTAAGCTACTTTTAAGAAAGAGTGATAAAGAGGAGAAAACGGTGACATGAAGAATCCAAGTAGCAACCACAATTTCATTCTCTAATATTAATATATAACTAGGGGCTTGGCGTGTCCTAACGGGCACGCCAATATGCATATAACGTTTGAATTGATTTAAAGTTGAAGATTATATTAAATTTGTATATTAATGAAAGAGTAAGTTTGGGACCAATTTGAGAAATTATAAAAATATGTAAGATTCATCTAAAATAAATAAAATATTTAGGACCAATTTGAAATTACCTCATATGGGAGAGTGAGTGGAGAGAGAGAGTGGTGACATTTTTTAATTTTTAATTGTTTTTTGCATTTATTTAATTCATTTATTTTTTTAAAGAAGTGGGGGATGTGAGTGGGGAGAGAGAGTGATTATTTTTTTTTCTTTTTTAATTTTTTAATTCACTATTTTTGACCAACCATAAAGGGTGGAGCCATATAATATAGTATAGATATAGATATATATATATAATGAGTTTTTCTCGATATCTCTCTCCTCTTTATTCTTTTTCATTTGCATTTTTTTTTTGAAAATCTCAAAATTTGTGCAAAAAAAAAAAGTAAAGTAAAAACTCATTAGCTTAAGTACACACAAAAAAGATATTACATTTTCTTCATATCAGTAAATTTCATTGTGGGCCTTTTTTTAGGCCCACTTGGATGTCAGCATAGCAACACAGTCTGTATACCTTTGAGCTTGATACTGGATTTTATGACCAAAAATGGAAATGTTGATGTTGGTTCTTAGATTTTTCGGCTCAAAACATAGGCCTGGGCCGGAACAAAATGAATGAATGATGAAGGGCAATTTCAGATTTCTTCCATATATGAATGACTTTTTGAAGTAATATTTAAGAAATAAATTAGAGAAAAACTACACTTTTGTCCTTGATAGAAAGCTAAAATTTTCATTTATTCATATAAAAATTAGGGCATTGCTACAGGGATATTCATAGCTTTAACAAATTTGGCACAATATTGATCTCATTATTCTCATTAAATTAAAAAAAAACATGTTAATATTGACTTAATTGAAGAAACTAAATTATAGATAAAATTTAAACATAAGATGACATTGGAAAAATTGTATCTTCAAAACTCATTTGTTACAACAATCTATCTTTCTCTATATACCTTAAAAATTATTGCCCTAGTATTTTTGAAGATACAATTCTTTTCAATGTCACCTTGTGTTTAAATTTTATCTATAATTTAGTATTTTTAATTAAGTCAATATTAACATGTTTTTTTTATTTTAATGAGAATAATGAGTTCAATATTGTGACAAATTTGCCATTGACATCCAAAGAAATTTAGATATAATGTAAAACTTAAAGAAATTTAGATATAAGGTAACATTGAAATAAATTTTTTCTAGCAACTAAATTGAAAAAATAAATGATATATTGAAGGACTAGTTTGAAAGTTATTGACTTACTGCCTATCTATTATTAAAATATTATTTTACTATAAAATATTTATGTAAAAAATACATATTTAATTAAATATAATCAAAATACTAATATCTTTAAATTGTCTATAGGTATAATTTTGGATCTCATGAATCTGAAAATGGCCGTATATTCTATGTGCACTTTCTCACATTGAAAGACATATATTGAAAGACATATATATGTTAATTGTGTTTTTTTTTTAACAATTTTTTTTCGGTTAAGTCATGGGTTTCTCCCGTCTATCCGTGTTACGGTCTAAACGAAGATTAATCACATTCGGGCCTCAGAGACAAAATGATCAGAGCCCTCCAAACAATGTCGACTCTAGAGATCGAATTTGGGTCATCTCCCTAAGATGTAGCTCGCCTATCTGCTACACCAAACACTTGTTGGTTAAACAAAATTTTTGTTATAATATACTCCCTCTCTTCCAATATATCTGCTTTATTGGGGGATATTTTTTTGTCCCAAAATATCTGATGTTTTACAAAATCAAGAGAGCATTAATTATTTTTTTATCATTCTATCCCTATTAAAAGTCAAAGCTATTGAATTATGGAGAGTAATTAGGAGTAATTTAATGAGGACAATTTAGTCTTATAACTCATATTTCTTTTCATTTTAGGTAAATTAATCATTTCCTTGGTCTGTGTGTATTTACCTTAAAAAGCAGATATTTTGGAACAGATGGAGTATTTATATAGAGATCAATATATAAATTTAGTAATTTTATAAATGCATGTGTATTTATTGAGATTTTATGTTATTTAATTTGTATATTTAAAATATGGATAATGCTAACAAATGCTCTTAGGGAATTCGTTAATGTGCATTAATTGCACTCGAATTTCTATTTTGAAAATGCAAATTCACCTCAAAATTTTAAAGAAACAATAGTACACCTCAAAATTTACTTCAAAACTTTCATATAAAGGGACAAAGAGTTATTGTTTCTTTAAAATTAGGGTAAATTACACTTTCGTACCATGTGGTTTGACCCTATTTCACTTTGGTACCCTGTGGTTTGAAACTTGACACTTTGGTACCCTGTGGTATTCTCCATTAACACTTTGGTACCCTTTGGAGCTATTTTGTAATTTTAATCATAATAAATTTTACAAAAATTACATATTGACCCCAAAAAAAATTTAAATTTTTCATTTTAGTCCCTATATAATATGTATCCAGGGACCTATTTGTAATTTTTTGAAAATTTTTTGGGGTCAATATGTAATTTTTGCAAAATTTGTTATAGTTAAAATTACAAAATAGCTCCAAAGGGTACCAAAGTGTTAATGGAGAATACCACAGGGTACCAAAGTGTCAAGTTTCAAACCACAGGGTACCAAAGTGAAATAGGGTCAAACCACAGGGTACCAAAATGTAATTTACCCTTAAAATTTTGAAGTAAATTTACATTTTCAAAATAGAAATTATTTTTTTAGAGTGCAATTAATACACCTTAGCAAGTACCCTAAGGGTACTTGTTAGCATTACTAAGGGTGTTCAAAACTGAACCAAACCGATTTAACCAAACTAAACTGAACCGAACCGAACCGACCAATGAGCAGTTTGGTTTGGTTAAAAATGCATCAAAATTGGATGATTTGGTTCGGTTAACAATTTAGACATGCAATTAAACGAACCGAATCGCTAGTACTTAAACTTTTATTGTGTTTATATGATTAAATTTTGTATAATCATTTAATTTTATCATACTTTTAATTATGTTATCTTAAAATTATTAAAATTTGTCACCTTAATCAATGAGACTAACTACTTTTTAGTCTTTACAATTTTATCTTATAAAATCTCTAATATTGTTTGTCATATTTTTTTTATATAAATTTGACTTACTACTCCTAAATATGATTTCTTTTCTAATTTTATAATTAATTCATGAAAACAACAAATAAATTTGTCAACCGCACAAACCGTTTATTTATTGGTTTGGTTTGGTTTGGTTTGGTTAAGCAAATTATTTTTAATCGCTTGGTTAAGAATTACTTCAAACTGATGTGAACGGTTCGGTTAAAAATTTTGTTCATAACCGCCCAAACCGTCCAACGAACAGCCCTAAGCATTACCCTTAAAATATACTAATGTATTACATTCATTATATTCAACTCTAAACTTTATCTATAATTAATACTACTCACATTTTCTACATTCAGCCCTATATTCGAGGAAAAATGGAAAAACCCCACTATATTGACTCAAAAAACTCAATATGCTAATCTAGGTGGCCACTGGCCATTTGTCAACGTTGCTATAAATTATCAAGCATGACACTCTAGAATATACGTCGACTATATAGAGTTAACGAAATTAATTACTAATTAAAGTCGTACTAAGGTTAATTAATCGTATAACAAAATTATGGCTGTCCCACTTGCTTTATATAATGTTGTGGGTGTTAACCACGCACGACAGCACGTGCTTAGAATCTGAAATCCTGGTCAAATTTTGATCAAAGATCCGAATTTATGGGTTTAAGCGTTGATTAATTGGCAAATCACAATTAAGCAGCATTTAGAGAGTGAGATTAATGTTGTGATTATCGGTGTTATTACTGTTACTTAATTAACCCAAGTAAATATGTATGAATTATGAAAGAAGTATAACTTGCTAGAATAATTAATTTGAAAACGCATGTCGTGGTGAGGTTTTTTTTTGGTGGAAGGCGTGGGATTTATTTAGATAAAAAAAAAATGAGGAGTATATTCTTTAATTAACTTGTAAGTTACTTGTGATCCACTTGAAGAAAGTGAGATGATTAAGATTTAAGTGTGACCCACACGTCTTTGATTAATTTTTTACACCCTTATCTGGTTAACTAATCAATAAGTTCATACGTTTGGATCCATTAATTTGAGAGATTCTATTACACCTTTTTGGTTAATTAATTAGGCTACGTACAACCTATTTTAATCACATCTTATTATCAATGTTATGTTAAGTACTCCAAATCTATAAGTAATATTTCATGTTTAAGTATTCTACTAATTAAAGAATATTGTTACTAATGCAATATCAAGTATTCCAATTCTCTAAGTAAGGCTTATCACTTCAAACAAAAGCTAGTCATTATTTGAAGGGTAATGCATTAATTACACTCTCAAAATGAAATTTTTATTTTAAAAATATAAATTTACCTCAGAATTTTAAAGAAACAATAACTTTTTGTTCTTTTACATGAAAATTCTGAGGTGCATTATTGCTTCTTTAAAATTTTAGGCAAGTTAGCATTTTCAAAAAATAAATTCTATTTTTAAAGTGCAATTAATGCACCTTAACAAGTAAGGACACTTGTTAGCATCACCCTTATTTTAAATCTAAAATTGATAAATTACTTTATGGGGGCGTTTAGTACACGAATTATTTTTTTATTCCCGGGAATTATATTCCTGGGAATGTGTTTCCCAGGAATATGATTCCATAAATACAATATTCTCGGGACTACTTTTTTAATCTGCGTACCAAACGCAGGATTAGTCTATGCCGAAACTCCTAATTTCGGGACTATTTTTCTAATCCGTGTACCAAAGAGCTTCTATATATATTATGTTTTAAAAACCCGTATCATATTTGCCTGTCTTCAAAGTTCACACCAACTCAATTATTGTTTCTTCCCTTTGCCGTCTACGTTTTGGTAACAAGCCTACATCCAAAACTCATTCATGTACTAAATAATAATAATAATAATAATAATAATAATAATAATAATAATAATAATAATAATAATAATAATAATAATAAAAGACTTATTCATGGATTCAATTAGTTAAAATGTTAAAAGATAATGATAATATATCGTATGATTTGACAGTGTATTGGTGTAAAACTGTAAAAATTAATTTTGTTATAAGAATAGATGCTGCAAATGGTGTAATTTGTTACTAGTTTATAAAACCACTTGATAAATGTGATATTATAATATAAAATATAATTTTTGTAATATTAGTGTTTTGGTATAAAAGACCAGATATATAGTATTTAATTTTCAAAAATTGTAATTTTTGGGAAATACAAATATGATAATGATGACATGAAGTTGAACTTAATTGAAGCTCTGTGGTTTGTACGCCTACTATGAGAAAATTGAGTTTCTGAAAGAAGGAAAATTTCATAGCCAGTAATATAGTATACTTTTCTCTCAGAAAATGGTGTGTTTGTTTGGATAGGAGTTCACCACATACACATAATAATGATGGAATCTATATGTGGTCCCATTATTCTTAATTTTCCAATATACTAATGAACCTCATAACTGATCAAGGCACTAATCCTTACCTACCAACACATCACTTTCTGAAAAACCAATTAAAAGCTACCTCTGAAAAATACATAAACACCAAAATGTGTGTTAGAGCATGCTTTTCTACATTTAGCCTTGAAAATTACACATTAATCAAGGAACTGCTAATTTGTCCCCAGTAAGAAAATGGAAAAATCAGTACTCCCCTCGCCAATTTTCAGATATTTCATACATGTTTATAAATAAAAGAAGATATTTTCATTTGTGTAATGGAATTATTTAAAAAGTAATATGTGAAAGCTACTTTGAGTGTGATGATGAGCACTTGATGTGTAGGGCCCTGTTTTTAGCTCATTTGGTGGTGGGGATGCATCATCACCAAGTCGTTTTCTCTACCTAACCATCCACTACAGTTTGTAATCCTTCTGTCACGGAAGATTTTAATAATAAAAACAATTATTCATTTATTTCTTCTTTTTTTTTTATGAGAATTATTCATTTATTTCAATTTGTCCCTTATTATAAACTTCCACCCTATTTAATGTTCAATTTTATGAATTAATGAAATAATATTTTTTTAAACAAAAAATAATGAACTTGGCTGTATAGTAAGATTAGTTCTTCAAGTATTATAATTTTTTAACTTCCACAAAGTGACTTCTACATATGGACATCTTAAACACCAAAATGGGATCAATATAACAAGTGGAGAACCTGTTTTTGTTTGTTTGTTTGTTTGTTATATTTATAAAATTTTATGTCAATTAATCTAAATTCAACCTATATCTTACATTTAGGTATAAGTCCATTGCCTTGCTACGCATCTCTATTAATGGGTATGTATGACTGACTAAGAAGCATGGACACTTAATTTTGAGGGCGTGTCGCCGTGTCAGACACGTGTCAGTGTCCGACACCCGTACGACACCGACACGACACATATTCATAAATTTTAAAATATAAATCAATTTTTTGTGACTTTAACATGACATATAAGAGAAAATAATAATACATATGACATATATTATGAATAAAACTTGTAATTTTTAATTTTTTCATTAAAAATTATGAATATTTAATTATTTATATATATATATGACGTGTCGTGTCGCGTAATTTTGAGAGTTTAGCGTGTCGCTGTGTCCGTGTCCTTGTCGTGCCCCGTGTCCGTGTCAGTGTCCATGCTTCCTAGATGACTACTAAAAGAGGAAGAAGTCCACCCTAATGATAGAATCTTTTAATAAAAATGACTATATTTATAAAATTCTAAACTTAAATTTTTATTTAAATAATATTAAACTTTTTATCATTTGAATCAAATGCTAATATAAATTTTAGGTGAAAGTACAATTTTGGTCTCTTATTTTTAGGGTAAGTTGCAATCTAGTCATATTTTTTTCTTACGATTTTGATCCTATGTCTTTTCCAAAAGTTTTGCTCTTTGGTCCCATTGACTAAATGCGGTCATATCTTTCTTGTTTTAAGTCCCATTGCGATGAGTTCAGAGTCAAAGTTATTCTCAACGAGTTTTTTCTTTGTTTAATTGAGACCGTTAGCAAACAATATCAAATCAAATTCTAAAAGTGGGTCGCTTGTTTTATAGTAAAAAAGCGAGGTTGGTAATATTTCACTCATTTCAAGTTTGATTGTAAAAAGTTCATAGATGTGTTACTCTATACAAATCATTTTTTTATCCAGTTGGGACCATCAACAAATGATGTCAAATTAAGTTCGAAAGTAATTATAGAACCAAAAATTGAAAATTTACAGAAAACTACTCTCAAGCACAATTTGACCTTATTTGCTAATGATTCTAACTAGGCATAAAAAATGACTCATAAAAAATAACCTGTAACTTTGAACTCATCACAATCAAATTTGAAATAAGAGAGATATGACCACCTTAACTCATTTAACTATGAAATAAGTGATCTATTTTTAGAGTTCAATTTAACATTATTTGTTAACCACTCCAACTAAACAAATAAAAGACTCGTTAATAATAACATATAGCTCCAAACATTTCACAATCAGTCTTAAAATGAGGGAGATATGACTGTATTCTAGACAAAAAAAAATAAACTTTTAAGCAGAATAAAAAGTTAAATTGCCCGTTACTCTTAAAAATAAAGAAAATTGCAGGCTTAAAACTTGTAACAAAAAGATGTAGGAAGTTTAGTTCGCAGCCACGTGGACAAATAGATGGCGGGTTGATTCACTGGTGGGCCCCGGGAAGATAATAGTCCAAAGATCAAGTGGGCCATTTGAATGGTCGTTCCATTATCCTAATCCAAATGTCGAAGTGGACGGACCAAGGGATATAGCCTAATAGGAAATGCTTGGTTAAGGAAATGACTCTTTTATCCAAGATTTTAAAAATTTCTAATTATTTCAAAATTATTTTTTTGAAGCGCATAAAGTATTTGTGGATTATTATGTATACATATTTGATCATCAATTTTTGTTATCATTTTTCATTCTTAATTTATTTAAAATTGTTTGAATTATATTAAATGTACTCTATATGTTTGGTAAAAAAAAAAAAGTGAAAACAAAGATTAAAATATATAATCATTACTTGAAATTTAGTTATGATACGAAATATTTTTTATTATGTTAAGTTTTTTGTAATTATGATTACATGTAAGATTGACTAAAATTTAATTATTATTAAAGCTAAAAGATAAAAATTAAAGATTTTAGCCAAAAACAAAAGTAACATTAGTTGCATGGAAATATAATAATAATATGTACATACTATTTTTAAGTTCTAATTCCTCCCTATTTTACATCTTTTGTTTAAGGTATTTTGTTAAATAAGTCAGATATTTTGTCACTCTATTGTAGTAGTGATTTTATCAAAATCTATTTATGGTTTTAATCTTTCATTTGTAAGAGGTTTTATTCCAATATTAGATCTTGATTCAGATTTGAACATATATGCCGGAAAGTATTGAATGTTTCAATAAATTTGTGAAAGAGTATATGACATCTACATTTGAGACGAACATTTCTTTTCTGATATATAGAGAGTTTCATGGTAAATATTTGGTTGGTAACACCATGGTTGTCAAACTCGAGTTTTAACTCGTAAACTCGCCGAATTTACCCCCTAATTTCGAGCAAACTCGTCTCAAACTCGGAAATGACATGAACTCGGGTAAACTCGCAGCAAACTCGTAAACTCGTGTAAACTCATGAGTTTACCTTAAACTCGGCGAGTTCACATCAAAGTGTTAAATTTTTTGCCAAAATTTAAATTTTGGCTCATATCTTTTGCTCAGGTCCCAATTTGGTCCCATATCTTTTTTTGTTGCACTTTTGGTCCCATATCTTTGGGTCAGATCCCAATTTGGTCCCATATATTTTTTTTTTCCAAATTTGGTCCCGCATCTTTGGATCAATCACAGAATTAGTCCTATATCTTCGGGTTAGGTGCATAAGTGGTCCTATATTTTTTTAAAGAATCAAATAATGATTGATCATTTTGCAAAGATATGGGATTAATTCTGCAACTTGACCAAAAGATATAGGATCAAATTGGGACCTTTTGTAAAGATATGGGACCAAAAGCACAACAAAAAAAGATACAGGACCAAATTGGGAATTAAGCAAAAAAATATGGGACCAAATTTACACTTGGATAAGATAACGAGTTTATGCCTTTGAATTTTGAAGAATAGTGTTATATTTTTATTTACTTTAATTTAATTTTACACTTAAAGTAAATGATATATATGTGTAAATTTTATTCTGCATACTTAGGTAAACTCAGCGAGTTTACGATTTGAGTTTACCCGCCCTCTACGAGTTTACTTAAACTCTCGAGTTTGACAACCTTGGGTAACACCAAGATTAGTGATGACTTTCATCCTGCATATAAGATCATTTATGCTTTAATTTGTTATTCTAGCTCAACAATATTTGTAAATTGTTCTTCTTTTATTTTATCAGATTGAAATTTTCTAACTAATTGTAATTACCATTTAACTTTTCTATAATATTTGGCATGATGTTTTTCAAAATAAATGTAGAAAGATGGAGGTTGGGGACACTCCATTTCATTTTTCTACCATTGAATTTATTTATTTATCTTTTTGTGGTGAAGAGATGAATAGAACACCATCCTGCAAATAAAATCATTTATGCTTTAATTTTTTATTTTAGTTAAAAAATATTCATAAATTATTCTTCTTTTATTTTATTACATTGAAATTTTCTAACTAATTATAATTACCGTTTAACTTTTCTATAATATTTGGTATGATGTTTTTCAAAATAAATGTAGAAAGATGAAGGTTGGGGACACTCCATTTTATTTTTCTGCCATTGAATTCATTTATTTATCTTTTTGTGGTGAAGAGATGAATAGAACACTGAACACCACCTCTCAATATAGTTTGTTGGACATTTTAACGGATTGAAAGTCTAAAATATATTCTAAATTCCATGAAGGGTGAGTCTATAATGCAAAGATACAATCTTGACATGGGATGCAAAGGCTGATTTGGCCTAATTTTAACCGTTAGATCTCATCTAACGGTTCTAAATATTCAATTGGAAACCTGTTAAACAGGTAAAATTTATATTTTTTAAAAATTAACATTTACCCCCAATCTGAAATCTGAAATTGTAATTTAATCCTGGTTAAAAGAAGCACAAAGGAGAGGAGAGGAAGACGAGTGAGTAGCCAAACCCCAAACCCTAAAACCCCAAACCCCAAACATTCCAGTTTAGTCCCAAATCCTCAAAATAAAATTGTAAAATGTCCCAAAACTCTTCCAAACATTCCAGTTTAGTCCCAAATCC
>QANZ01039262.1:103030-150984 GCA_003254925.1 Chamaecrista fasciculata
CACGTCAGCAGTTAACGGCTTCAGGGACCAATTTGACTAACGTTAGGAAAATTCGAGGACCTATTTGTCAATTTCCATAAATAAGGGACCAATTTGTCAGTGACCCAATAATTCGGGGACCAGTTTGAGAGTTTACTCGCCTTTAATTCTTTCAAGTCTAAAAGTTTAAATATTATAAAATTTAGGATATAAGATGTAAATATATATAATATTTTGATTACCTGTTGGTTACCTATTCTCCAGGTTATTAATTCCAAATGTTAAAATTTGATTGGTTTAAAATTCTTTGCATCCCATGTCAAGATTTCAACTTTGCATCATAGACTCACCCTTCCAGGAATCAGCGTCCTACTTTTTCTTACATTAATATGACAATACTACCCTTAACAATAAGATTAGGATAAGAGTATATTGTAAAAATATCATAAGGCAATGATGAGGGTATAATTGTAACTATGGTGAACGGTGAGCACATGGCGTGCACGTGCATCATGGGACTTGTTTTGTTTGCGGCTACTGCCTACTCTGTCCTTAATTCCAATTCCTCATGTCCAGAAGAACTGATCCCGAAACCGAAACTTAATAAATTCCCAATTTTACCCTTCACGGTTTTGACTTCTTCACTTCTCTCCCTCTCGCCTGAACGATATCACCACAGTAGCCGGAGATCCGTCGCCGATCTGGCTCGTCTATGGAGGTTTCCGCCGGAGGCAGTCCTTGGGACGACGTCGTAGAGCTTACCAAGGCGGCTCAGGAGAAAGGCTGTGACCCTCTAATTTGGGCCATACAAATTCATTCGCATTTGAACTCGGCGGGAGAGTCCTTGCCCTCCGTCGACCTCGCCGACGTCTTAGTCTCGTACATTTGCTGGGACAACAATGTTCCCATTCTCTGGAAGTTTCTGGAGAAGGCCTTGATGTTGAAGATCGTGCCCCCTATGCTCGTTCTTGCTCTGCTTTCTGTCAGGTTTGTATTTGTGATTATCTTCTCTTTTCCTGAGTTTCTCTCCTTTCTTGTTTTCGATGTGATCGTATTTGGTGGTTCGATCGATTCTTAATTTCTTGTCATTAGAGAAGAATTCGGTTTCTTCTTTTCCCTCTTGTGTTCAATATCACATCATCTGAATACCTAATGTGTTGCTCTTTGGTGCATTAATGCGCTATATGATATTTCATTATTTTTTCAGGGTTATTCCACGTAGACATTTCCAACCTGTGGCGTACAGGCTATATTTGGAACTCCTCAAAAGACATGCATTTCAGCTTAAATCTCAGATAAATGGACCGAATTATATAAAGTAAGCCTCAGTTTCATGTATTAGTAATTTTATGGATTTGTTGTTTCATCTTTTAAATGTCTTCAAAACTATACATACTCTGAAGTCTTCACAGCTGTGGTCATATGTTGACATTCAATTTAATATGCTCTACAACATAAAAGCTTGATAGCTCAAAACCTCATCGTGTTTATAAAGTATCTTCAGTCAACCGAAGTCTATACTTAACCCTTATGCTGTTAAATGTTTAGTATCTATCTATCAATTAGTATATGCTTTCCATGGATGTTTTTATCACACTTATCACAGAAATTGAAGTAAGTTCATTATGGTTAGCATGACATTGGCTACAGTTATGATGTGAAAGTGGTATTAAACCATCATAACTCAATCCCTTATTTTTTTCCCTCATAGTGCTTTCTTGTTGGATTTAAGATGAGCTCAATAATGTGTCAAATAGCTGAATGACAGTAAACTATACCACGTTCATATTTATGATTCAATAAGAGGAGTTGAAGAGGTCAATGAAATGATGACCATTGTGGTTATAGAAAACTCCACTCTGCAATGATACTGGAAGCAACAACTTATATCAACCTTTTTTTAACAACAATATGGATTTAATTCTGTTGTGTCAAGAATCCAAGATATGGTTCTTGTTGTTTCATGATTTATTGCTGATGGCTGATGACAGTTAAAGTATGAAAAAGGTTCATCCTAAATTTGTGTCATTCTTGCTACTCTTGTTGCTTTACTATTAGCTTTAATGGCTAATATAGAGAGAGATGAGGTGGTGATGTTAATAGTGATTTTGTTTATGATGTCATATCTTTCTTTGTTTAATTATTTTGCTTCTGCTTTGGACAGGGTCATGAAATCAATAGACGATGTTCTTCATCTTAACCAGATATTTGGCCTGACACAAAGTGAGCCAAGCATTGTAGTGGTTGGATTTATTTTTTCAATTGTCTGGCAGTTGCTTGATGCATCAATGGGTGATGAAGGGCTTCTAGAGCTTATTCCTGAAAAAAAGTCTAGATGGGCAAATCTATATCACGAAATGGAACTGGATAGGCATGATAATTACAATGATAAAAAGAATGAGCATCATGAGACGTTGCAGAATTTAAATACAGTCATGGCTGTCGAGATGATTGGGCTATTTCTGCAGGATAAAATATCTTCAAGGATTCTTTACTTGGCTCGCCGAAATATGTATGTAATTGTATAGTTGTATTCTATCATCTTGTTTCTTCTAAAACCTTGTAATCTTATTCTTTTGTTAGCAATGAATTTCTTCAGAATTTGTCTTTATTCATTTATGAAATAACCTAATTTTTTTTACATGCCTGCCATACAATTTCTGATTTTCCATTGCACTCTTTTTGGTTAATTGTTTCAATGAAATCATGATTTATATATGTTATTCCATAACTATTTTTTCAATTAATGGTCTTTAGCTTTGCACCTTACTTTCACTTTATCAGGGCTGCACATTGGCAAAGTTTTGTGCAGCAGCTGCAGCTTCTGGGAGCTAATTCTTTAGCATTGAGAAAATCAAGAACTATGGGTCCTGAGGCACTTCTCCAATTTACTTTAGATACTGGCATACTCTTGTCTCAAGAACATAAAACAAGTTCACAACAAAAGTTTCAAGCAGTTATGGCTTTTGAATATCTGTCATCTTCTGCATCACTCTGCCATGGGGCTAGTCATTCTGCTATCTGGATTCCTCTTGACCTTGTACTGGAAGATGCTATGGATGGCTATCAAGTTAGTGCAACAAGTGCTATTGAAACAGTTAGTGGTAAGGCTGAAATTGACTCTTAGAAACTTGATTGACGTCGGTTGAAATTAACTCTTTAACTATAGTTACCATGAGAATAAAATTGTGTTTTTGCTTTTTGTAGGTTTGGTAAAAACTCTTAGAGCAATAAATGGAACCTCTTGGCATGATACTTTTTTAGGGCTTTGGTTAGCAGCACTTCGACTTGTTCAGAGGGTCAGAACTCTTCCTCTGCTAATTGGTTTATTTTCTGCAAAAATTTGGCATCAGGCTTTTCTTGTCAATCTAGTTCGTCTAAACTTATTTTTGCAAGCCAAAAATCCATTTTTATTCATTTGTCTACCATTTTCAAAGATAATTTTGGTACAAAGTTGATTGATCTAATTATTTTCTTGTTGGTTTATATTTAGACTTGTATGTTACTTCCTTTTAAGTTGGGCACTGACACACCTAGTTTAACTGGGTCATTGAATTAACATAACGAGGAAGGAGATGTCATCATCTCTTTTGATTTTTTTTTTTTTTTTTTTTTTTCTAGGAAAGAGATCCTATTGAGGGCCCTATGCCTCATATTGATCCCCGCTTATGCATGCTCTTATGCATCATTCCTCTTGTTGTTGCTGATTTTATTGAGGAGGAGGAAAGGGCACCAATTGGTGAATCAGATGATGATACAACAGATCACTGGAAAGAGAAAAAGATTCCAGGAAAGTGTCGCAATGATTTAGTTTCAAGCCTACAGGTACTGGGTGATTATCATAGCTTGCTTGCTCCACCTCAATCTATTGTTTCTGCTGCAAATCAGGCTGCGGCAAAAGCAATGCTATTTGTTTCTGGTATCACAATAGGGAGTGCATACTTCGAGTCCTTCAGCATGAAGGAGATGCCAGTTGACTGTTGTAAGTAATGTTTGTTTTCAGTGTCAATTAGAAGTTGTGTCATGTGTGTATATATTCAACCACTAGAGGGAATTCTATATATCTTAGTTCTGTTATTGAGGATCTCAGGCATTTTTCTGCCACTTGTGGTTCTCCATATACAAGCAAAACGCACATTTTTGCATGTTAGGTGAATACTAGCAACCAAAGAGGAGTCTAATATCTAACATGAGCAAATGTGATCTTTGAAAATTTGTTGAGACCAAGTGACCTGAGGAACCCTTTCGTGAAAGCTAGCTGTTCCACTGAGCATACCATTCTACTGAATGTAGGACTAGTCTTATTAGACATTCCATACTTCCCCAAGTTCCTATTAAAATTATACTGATGGCACATTTGTACATATTGAAAAAGTACTAGAGACAGGAAGTTGTGGATTGGCACATGAATTTTATGACGTGCCTATAATGTACTGTACCAATTGCTCTGCATTGCTGACCAGTTGTTCTGCATTGCCTATGTTTCTCATCTTCTTCAAAGCCCATCCAATTTAACAAGGTGGTCATCATGTACAAATGCAATGTGGTCTGACTTCCTTTATCTCATTTTTATAGAGGAGAAAAGATAATAAATTTTGAACCTGTGGAAACATAAATGTGCTGAAAAATGTCAATTGAACATGTGCTTGTAAAATATGCAGAGAATATTTATGAGGTTTATGTTTTCTTAGGGAAAACCTTCTAGAAAACTAGGAAGGTTACAGTGTCATCCTTTGAAGAGAATTTTGTACCTCTTTAAGACACTAGTGAGGATACATATATGTGGCTTAACATGATATATTGCAAAAAAAGAGAGAAGGGGCTGTACTGTGTTATATGGACCGAAGCCTTTGTATGATTCTGTATGAATTCCTTTGACCACCACTTCAAAAGTATGAGAAAGTTGACTGTATATTTTTGTTTCTGATTTGCACAAGAATGATTTAAAATAAACAAAAGTGTTCATGATTAAGATATGTAACAACAAAAGATTTTCTTGTTAAATGTTGTGAAATCCTGTAACTTAAATTTATTTAGCACCCACTTTTCCCAGACTCACTGATTCTGCATTTGATATTTGGTCAGTTTCTTTAAATTGGAATTTGTACTCCTCTTCTCTTGCTTCAAATGACGTAATCATTTGACATGCCTTATTCCTTAAAAAGTTTTAATAGAATTTAGATATATTTTTCAGCTGGAAACATGCGCCATCTGATAGTTGAGGCTTGCATTGCCCGGAATCTGCTTGACACATCCGCATATTTATGGCCGGGTTATGTAAATGGACGTATCAATCAATTGCCACAGTGTTTGCCAGCTCAAGTACCTGGTTGGTCATCCTTTATGAAGGGGGCAACACTTACTCCAGTAATGGTAAATGCTCTGGTTTCAAGTCCCGCTTCAAGGTATGTTCTCTATATTTCTTATGATTTGGATTGTGTAGCCTTGAGAAGTGGTTGTAATATTAAACCTCAGTGTACTACTGCAGAGTATTTACTCTTGGTGGAGGTTTCTAGTTAATAATTTATGACCTTCATCACAACACATTGTTTTAGAAGCTTTTATGCTTTGTAATTGAGTTTTCAGTCCTGATTATGTTATCAAAGAGTTTGGAGTTTGAAGACATCATCTGTTTTTAATAAATGAATTTGCTGCAGTGGATATATCAAATTTGGTTCTATACTTGAGTTTTTTTATACTTCATGTATCTGATAAATTTTTTGACATGCTGAAGCATGAGAAAATTAACAAGATATAACAAGGATATGTTTAGTTTATTCACTGAGATTCAAAATTATACTCTTGCACTTTACAGCTAATGCTTCAAACATGCAATAAAATTTAGGGAGACAATAAATGGATAGGTTTTTAACTTTTAAAATTCAAAGGCCTGGTCTTCAGTTGTTCTTTTTCTTTCCTGAAGCCAGGTATATGAGATGCTCTTTTTTGTAAATTTACCAAAGGTAAAGCAACTGAATTTACGCTCCTGGATTTGATGGAAGCTTAGCAGAACTGGAGAAGATTTTTGAGATTGCAACCAAAGGATCAGAAGATGAGAAGATATCTGCTGCAACTATTCTTTGTGGGGCTTCCCTATTTCAGGGATGGAATATACAGGTAATGAAGTTGAAAAGCATACTACTGAAACTATAATATTTAATACTTCCTCAGTAGTGTGAAGAATTTTATTTATTTCTGATTCTCGCCTTATTATTAACCACCTCACTGCTTTTTGCATTTAAATATTTGTTGCATGCAGGAGCACACTGTTCATTTCATTATTAGGCTATTATCTCCACCAATTCCTGCAGAGAGCATTGAAGGCAATAACCATTTGATTAATTATGCTCCTATGCTTAATGTACTCATTGTTGGGATTGCGTCGGTTGACTGTATTCAAATATTTTCGCTCCTTGGCTTGGTAAGATTAACTCCAAATCTCTAATAAAAAATATGAAAAAAACATTTTATATTTTTGATCCAAAAATGTAATAGACAATATGTGGATCTAATCTTGTTCTTGATAGCACTCTGCCAGCCCATCTTCAAAAGTTGAATCTCAAATTGGAAATGAAACCTCAATTGTAAATTTTAACTCTTAGCTGGAAAATTAGGTCAAAGAGACTGAAGATTGTTTTCTTCTTTTGATCAAATTCTAACATGCATAATTCATTTTTCATCTCTTTTGTTTCTTTTATCTTGGGAAGAGGTGGGACTTGGGTAGTGAGGCCTTCACCTTGCTTTGATTTAATTCAACTTAGATTTATTTGATCAGGTTCCACAGCTTGCTTGTTCATTGATGCCAATCTGTGAAGTTTTTGGATCATGTGTTCCCAATGTCTCATGGACACTAACATCAGGGGAAGAAATATCTGCCCATGCTGTATTTTCGAATGCATTTATCCTACTTTTAAAGCTATGGAGATTTAACCGTCCTCCTCTTGAACATGGGATTGGAGATGTACCCACTGTTGGTTCTCAACTAACTCCTGAATACCTCTTATTAGTACGAAACTCCCACTTAATGTCAGCCAGTAGCATCCATAAAGATCGAAACAGGAGGAGACTCTCAACCATTGCAACCTTATCATCCGCTAATTCTATATTTGTTGACTCATTTCCAAAATTAAAAGTCTGGTACCGGCAGCATCAAGCTTGTATAGCTTCAACGCTCTCTGGTCTTGTTCATGGAACACCTTTTCATCAAATTGTTGAGGGGCTTCTTAATATGATGTTTAGGAAGATTCATAGAGGAAGCCAGACTTCTGTTACATCTGGAAGCAGCAGCTCTTCAGGACCTGTAAATGAAGACACTTCTACAAGGCCAAAATTGCCTGCTTGGGATATTCTGGAAGCTGTTCCCTTTGTAGTTGATGCTGCTCTCACAGCCTGTGCTCATGGAAGACTCTCTCCACGTGAGTTGGCAACAGGTATGTTACTACCTTGTTCTCTGATCAGGTAATTCTAAGGGAACATGTAAAATAAATTATAGAGCTCCTGTTCTCTATCTCCACGGTGTTGGCAAACCTTGAAACTTACCTTATTCATTACCTTGTAACCTATTGAAATTCCATTAAATGTATTTCATCTCTAAATTTTGAGGATTAGAGAAACCAAACAAATTCCATATCCATGTATGGTATTAGACAAGCTCAATGTCATAATACCAGAATACTTTTTTCCATATCAGGGCTTAAAGATTTAGCTGATTTTCTTCCTGCATCTTTGGCAACCATAGTGAGTTACTTCTCTGCTGAAGTAACTCGAGGTGTTTGGAAACCTGCATTTATGAATGGAACAGATTGGCCTAGCCCTGCTGCAAATCTGTCGAATGTTGAGGAACAGATCAAGAAAATTTTGGCTGCAACTGGTGTTGATGTACCGAGCCTTGCTCCAGGTTTTTTCTTGCTACAACTTTAACTTTTGGGTTCTTTTATAAAGTCCTGAGTAGAGTACAAGTTCATGAGAGATGGTTTTAACTTAAAAGTTCTGTGTCAATACTGCAACTTTTTACTAGCTGTGCTAATTAGGTTCAACTATTACACTGCTTATGTATAAGCTCCAAATGGATATTTTGAATTTGTTTTTCTTCATCTTTCTTTTCTCTTTCATCATTACTGTCTAATTATCAATTTAGTGTTATGAACAAGATATATAATTTTTTCAGGAGGAAGCTCTCCTGCCACACTTCCATTGCCCTTGGCTGCCTTTGTAAGCCTTACTATAACCTACAAAATTGACAGAGCATCAGAGCGTTTTCTTAATTTGGCTGGGCCAGCATTGGAGTCCCTTGCTGCCGGTTGTCCATGGCCTTGCATGCCAATTGTGGCTTCCCTGTGGACCCAAAAGGCAAAGCGATGGAGTGACTTCCTTGTCTTCTCTGCATCTCGAACTGTTTTCCTTCACAACAGTGATGCAATTGTTCAACTTCTTAAAAGCTGCTTCACAGCAACCCTTGGCATGAATAGCTCTCCTATCTCATCCAACGGTGGTGTTGGAGCCCTCCTAGGTCATGGATTTAAGTCCCATTTATGTGGAGGGATTTGCCCTGTTGCTCCAGGAATTCTCTATCTACGTGTTTATCGATCAATCAGAGATATTGTTTTCCTGACAGAAGAAATTGTTTCAATCTTGATGAACTCTGTGAGAGAAATTGTATCGTGTGGGCTTCCGAGAGAGCGGTTGGAAAAGTTGAAAGTAACCAAAGATGGCATTAAATATGGACAGGTTTCTCTTGCTGCATCAATGACTAAGGTGAAACTTGCAGCTGCACTTGGGGCGTCTTTAGTATGGTTATCAGGAGGGTTGATGCTGGTTCAATTATTTATAAAAGAAACGTTACCTTCGTGGTTTATATCTGTTCATAGATCTGACCAGGTGGAAAAATCAGATGGAATGGTGGCAATGCTTGGTGGATTTGCACTTGCTTATTTTGCTGTTATTTGCGGAGCCTTTGCTTGGGGGGTTGACTCTTCCTCGTCGGCTTCAAAAAGGCGTCCAAAAGTTCTGGGGATCCACATGGAGTTTCTAGCTAGTGCACTTGATGGTAAGATATCACTTGGTTGTGATTCGGCAACTTGGCGTGCTTATGTGTCAGGGTTTGTGAGCCTTATGGTAGGTTGCACTCCAAATTGGGTTCTGGAAGTAGATGTAGATGTGTTAAAGAGATTGAGCAATGGGTTGAGGCAGTTGAATGAGGAGGAGCTTGCCCTTGCTTTACTGAGTGCTGGTGGCTTGGGTGCAATGGGTGCTGCAGCGGAGCTCATAATTAACAATGATACCTGAACCATAGTCTTTCGGAGTTCACTGTATTTGTACATTATTTTCATAATCTTAGGATTTGTAGCCATAGACTTCTACTTTCTATTAACAGTTCTCATGGAAAAATACCATCTGTGAGAATGGAAAATTTTGTAAATTTTATCTTATGCCAGTTTATTTTGTATGATTTTCAATCAAACATCTTCGAGCACATTTTCCAGTAGTAGTAGCATTCCATGCTCTGGCCACAAGACTTGATCCCAACTTGTCTAAGTAGTATAACGGATGGTTTTATGGAGTTATTTGTTTTGAGAATTTAAGTGTTCTCACTTTGAGTAGTAGGCTAAATTGAAAATAATTCATTTCATCCACAGCTGCTCAGGTAATATACTTATCTTGGATGACTGACTGCAGTAATGGATAAAAGAAATGACTAAAAGGAAGAAAATGAAAAGTTAAATTAATCTCTCTCCCTCTCTTGTTGAAGAGATTGCCAAGAATTTTGACAGAGGTTGAACAGAATGAAAATTGCGAGAAAACAGAGGAAGTGATGAAATTCAACGATCAAGTCATCAAGCTACCAAAAATTAAAACAATAAAACATTGAGAAAGCTGTCCTATATTCAAGTAACAGTCATAAAATGATCATCCTCCTAATTTGTGTATTCTATCTTCTTTTTTCACTATCTTACAACGCCACTGGAACCAGGCAATCTATTAATTTTCTGATTCTGCATGACTCTCCTTACAATTGAAACATCCTCCCATCGCCCAGCATCTGCATATATGTTTGATAAAAGAACTTTACTTCCACCATGAGACGACTCCAACGCCGCCAAACTTTTTGCAGCCCTCTCTCCTATTTCCACATTTCCATAAGTTCTACATGCTGCTAATAAAGTTCCCCATATCACAATATCAGCCTCCATTGGCATGCTTCTTAATAATTTCTCAGCTTCTTCTAACCGTCCTGCTCTACCCAGAAGATCAATCATGCAACCATAATGCTTTATATTTGGCTCAAAATTATACACACTCTTCATGCTCTGAAAAATTCTCCACCCGGACTCAACCAACCCGGCATGGCAACAAGCACTTAGAACTCCTATAAATGTGATTGAATTGGGTTTAATACTATACCTTTGCAGGTCAGAGAAAATCTCTAGACACGTATTTGCATGCCCATGTGTGGCTAGCCCACATATAATTGCATTCCATGGTGACACTGACATGGTTTTGTCTCTAATTTGATTGAACAACTGCAAGGCAGTGTTAATGCTCCCACATTTTGCATACATATCAATCAGAGCTGCATGTAGATTGTCATTCAAGGGAATGGAGTTCATACAAATGTATTCATGGGCCCATCTTCCTTCCTTTAACGTGCCTAAAGTGGCAATTGAAGAGAGTACACTTACCATTGTAATTTCATTTGGCTTGATCCCGCTAGCTACCATTCCATGGAAGAGTTCTAGAGCCATATTAGGCTGTTCAGTCTGTGAGTAGCCAGAAATCATTGTACTCCATGAATATACATCTCTTTCAGGCATCTCATCAAACAATTTCCTTGCTTGATCTATAATTCCATTCTTGGCAAATCCTGCAATGAGGGCATTCCATGATTCAAGGTGATCCTTTACACCCACTTGGAATTGCAAATAGGCAAGTTTCATCATCCCACAAGCAGCATAAAAATGGATGACTGTGGTCTGAATAAAATCGTAACAATCAAAACCTCTCTTAACAATTGTTCCATGCAATTGCAGACCAACACCGATTGCCATCAGACGACCACATGCTGAAACTAAATCCACAATCATGACTCCGTTCGGTTCCACTCCATTCTGTAGCATTGTACAATACATCATGAGAGCTTCATGTATATATTCTCTTTGCACATAACCATCAATCATTGTACCCCACGAAATTACATCTTTGTCAGGGATTCTTTCAAACAATTCTCTCGCCGTATCAACAAGGCCTGCCTTTGCATATCCATTTAACATCACATTCCATGAGACAATATTCCGTTCAGGCATCCAATCAAACAGTTTTTTGGCTTCACCTAGACCTGAACAAAGACAATATGCATGCATCAAATTCGTTGATACACGAACCAATCCCTCAAGGTGCAGTTTAATAACCAAGGCATGCAGCATTCTGCAGTAACAAATTTGGCCACAATGTGACCAAGCAGATATCACATTCACCATAGTCAAATCATTTGGGATAACACCATTTGACTTCATGTCCTTAAAGATCTCAATTGCCTCATTCCAACAACCATATTGTACGAGACCCATTATCATGGTTGTGTAGGAAACACAACCTTTGTCGGGCATTTTATCAAACAAATGGTGCGCATGGTCCAATCGACCAGCTTTAACATACCCTTTAAGCATGATGTTACAAGACACATAATCCAAATCAGAATAAGTCTCAAACAGCAACTGAGCTTCATCAATCGAACAGCATTTCGCATACATATTGATCAAACTGTTACGAATAAATGTGTTAGAGTGAAGCCCAGATTTCATGATCAAACAGTGCAATTCTCGGCCCTGAGAGGAAGCCAAGAGGGAGGAACATGACTTGAGTGCCGAAACCAATGCGAATTGGCAGCCTGCAAGATTCTGATACTCTCTGACTTTGAAGAAAATACGAATGAAATCTTCTGGTTTCTGAAGCGTCGCAAGAACTTTGGGGGTAGTGGTAGTAGAAGTTACCCATCGAATATTTGGTAGCGGAACTTGTAGAGGAAAGATTAGAAATCGAGGGAAGGGTTTGGGCATGAAAGAAATGAACATTGAACATAGACCGCCACCATTACAGTTGCTGCAGTCGCTAGGGAATAACGATTAAGGTATATGAGTATATCACACTATTCAATAAACTCAACTTGGAAGGGAAAGAGGAGAAAATGGTTTGTAATTTGACTATTTGAGTCCACTTTGGTTTTGACTTTTTTTTTTTTTTCAAAATTAAAGTATAATTCTAGGTTTATAGAGATATTTATAGATAAAAAGTCTTTACATTAACAATAAAAATAAAACTCATGTCTTTATAAATTATGAACCAATTCTTTACTAGCTGGATCAATTTTTGTTGAGATTGTTTTTGTAATTTTAATTACACCTGATTTTATCTTTTCTCCATTTACCCAGTAGTAGGTTTCTTTCTCTCTCTTTAAGTCATTTTAAATAAAAAGTAAAAAGGAGAAAAAGAAAATTTGTACATCATTTTAAACAATAGGACTTTCTTAAACAACACCCTACAAAATATAACAACCTTTATTTCTTCCATAACCACTAGAATTGATTGTTTTATTTATTTATTTTGTTTACAACACCAAAAGTGATTGAAGCAAAGTAAAATGTTGAAATAATAGGTGCATTCGAAGTGGCATAGTGCAATACATATGACAAACGGTTTACTAGGTAATTTTTTTAAGATGTACCCCGACATCATTGATAAGCCACAATCCTACACGGCCATTCCAATTCAATAATCCATTTTAGACCAAAAAAGAAAAATGCAATAATTCATAATGTTAAATTCTAAAGCAGATAAAGTAAAATGATTCATGGTTAAACTCTTCTTTTTTTGTTCCAAAAAAAGACTCTTCTTTCAACAATTAAATATAAATCTGGCATTTCGTATATTTATTGCAGTTAATTTCTTATATTCCTTCCAGAGTTGATAGACAATCTCCAAGATATGCAGAGATAGGGAAGGATGGCTACAACCAGATTATAACTTTCTATCTCTATAAAAAAATGGTTCTGACTGAAAGTCGGTATTACAGTAAAAGAAGAACCATGAAAATAGTAATAATAGGAAGGAAGACGCTAGTGGGAGAACTATCAGAAGCAATCACAGATGATCTCCTCCTCCATTAAGAGTTGTGTTGAGTAGCGACCTGCTCAAATAATCAAAATCATATTATTGAAAAAACGAAACAAGAAGTTCACATTTACCATTCAATAAATATATATATATATATATATATTCAACTTTATAATTATAAAGCATAACTGAATGGAATTTGGATGAATTGATAACCAATTACTTCTAAAACAGGTTGTAATGAAGATGAGCCAACAAATATTACTCTTCTAAGAAAATGCTCTATAAGCCAAATAGCTTTTGTAGGATATCATAAGTTTAAATTAGAAAATCTATGACAAAAAATAGCATCACATGGTCCGTCCAGGGAGTTCACCCAAACAGTTCACAGCCAAACAAATAGACTGCCGTATATTGAGGATGCAGATAGGAAGTAATATAGGTAGCCTAAGTACAACAGGTTGAAATTATGATGCTATAAGAGAGCCATAAAACAAATGTTTTGGTTATATGGTTCTATACTATCAAACAAAGGGAAACATAATTCAGAGTTCATCAATTCTGTTGACTCCAGCAACAGACTCGACAAGGTGAAACATACATACCAACCAAGGTTAAACTAAAAAATTCAAGCAAATTTGTAAGACAGGGACGAACTCAGATAATGAGTTTACCTATGTATATGTATCTAAGCACTTTAGAAAATAAGGACATGGCACCCAAATGCAAATTACCACAACAAAAAATCAACGTCAGTACTTTAGAAAATAGGGTCAACACTTTATTTTGAGAATCTAAACAATGAAAACAGTGCATTTGGAATACTGGTTTCAATGAAATACACTTTACATCAATTATAGTAAAAAGAAAGAGTCCTGGCCTAAAGAGATTCACTAGACATGTGAAAACAACATGATGTGTGAATCTGCAGATACTCAGAGATAATAGAGGACTGAACTTTGACAACATAAATTTCATTAAAAGAGAAAGCGATCATGAAACAAGTTCCTTCCAGGCAGCAATCGAAAGGGAGTTAAGGTAATTAAGAAACAGAAATAAAATATAACGGCTCTACTGCCTCTACAAAACACCATCAGTGTGAATCCAGAGTCATGCCAATAAAGGCTACATAATCCAACGCTAAATACAATGGCAAAACTAATCCTTGAAATTACTCATAACATGTTTCATAATATCTACACACATCCAAAGGCTCATATGCTGTAATTCATTGATGAAACTGGTTGTCAGCTTAGGCTACATCAACACTAAAGGAAATTGATTAATATAAAAAAGAAAATGAGAAACTATCTACATAGAGGAGCTGTGAACTTGCGAGACAGAAGAAGCAAAGGGGTAATGTCAGAGCAGTGATGACAATGGTGTTTCCAGTGACACAGGTGTAGCAACTTGAACTGAGCACCATGCCACCATCAACAATGTTGAGTTTTGACTTCATTTAGGTTCAAGAATCAGAGGATGAGGGACAGGGAAATCTGATTCTAGGGAGGACGGGTTATGGGCCATGGTTTAGGCCAGATTTCAGCCTTAACTTGGACTGAAATCTAGGGAAAATAATGGCTGCATTATGAATTCGCCAACTCGCCCATTGACTCGTTTGTTCAGCTGAGTTAAGCGAGTTTGGGTGAGTACAGACTGAGTTCACCCCAAATCGAGTTTGAAATGAGTTGGCTACTTTTATACAGACATGCTGAATCGGGCAAGTCTACAAGGAATATCCTCTCGAGGTAATCATATTTGCTTCGGTAAATATGCTCTTCAGGCACTTGAGCCCACTTGGATCACATCTAGACAAATAGAAGCAGGGCGGCAGGCAATGTCACGAAATGCCCGCCGCGGTGGAAAAATATGGGTACGCATATTTCCAGACAAACCGGTTACAATTAGACCTACAAAAACACGTATGGGTTTGGGAAAAATGATAATAGATCCCGTCGTTAATTTAGTAATTAAAAAATCGCTAAAAAAGATCAAAACAAAATTAATTAAAATCTAAAAAATTCTAATTTTGAGTTAACTTGCAAATTTGACAACTATGATATCAACACATCAATTTCTGAGAACTGCTGATCAGGTGATAAGTCACAATATTTCAAACCAAAGGAAGACTCAAGCCCCACAAAAAACAAAGAACAAGCCCAGGGGGATCATAGTCATATTTATATATTACTAATGACATTGCAATGGTTCACACTGAAGATTTGCACAACCCATCCTTGAACCATCGAAAGAACAAGCTTAGACAATCAAAATTGGATGATTTATTATTCATTAAGTATAATAGGGCTTTGAAGAGAAGATTTAATTATCAACATTCTATTGACCCAATGTCATTTAAAAGATCAATGACACCAATCTGTGGTTGATTGGCAAGGAGTATGAAGAACTAAATAGCGAAGAAAATGATCTTGTATTTGAAGGTAATGATTTTACTTAGGACAATGCCGTTTTAGCTACTAGTGCTGAGGAGACACACCAATGAAAAAGAGGGCAACGGCGTCCTCTTCTTGTGCCCGTGGTTTGGTTGATTAACAAATGGAAACCTCAAAAGGTGAAGAAGAAATAGAGGGAGTGCCCAATGATGAACATTATGATGATTTAGAATCTGATGAAGAAGAGGAATAGTTTTAATTATCTTAGTACATAGTTGTTTCCTTTTTTCCTTTAATATAAAGAGGATTCCTGGCCTTTTTTTTTCTTCCTGGTACTTTTTTTAAAAACTTTTTCTCTTCTCTTTAATAAATTCTTCTTTCATTTTAAAAATGAAATATGAAAGGGCAAAGCATAAAAATAAAAAACTTTTGTGGAGGATTGATATATTTATGATTTAAGTATTTAATGCTGTGATTTACCGAATGATCATTTTTTTTAATGAGTTTGGTTTCTATATGTATTACTTATTATGAATTGCATTATTATTATTTTTCAAATTGGAGGCCACATTTTTATGTTGCTTTACTCCATGTAATCCAAGTCAATAAGAATTCCTAACATGTTTAAAACCTAAGTTTGGCATTACTTGGGAGTTGGATGCCGATTCATCATGTTGTCAAAATCACAATCTCACCTTGGATTGGGGAAGGGTCTTAAACCAAATATTGAATTGTAGGATTGGGAAGCATAATATTAGGGGGAAAAGAGTCATTTACTAATATTGATGATATCTTCTAGATTTTCCTTTCAAAATATACAATTTTGTGAGGATAGAATTAAGTTAGTAATGAAAAACTATCGGTGGCTTTGTTCATTGATTACAAGTAAACATCTCAAGTTTTTATTTCATTTCAATATTAAAAAAAATATTAGAGGAGTTTTACTTATGAACTCAAGAAATGCAACCTTAATACATATAAACATTTTTCAATATAGTGGATTCCATAAGAAAACCTTGTAAAAAATTAGTTCACAACTTCACATGCATAGTGCTAAGAAATTGATCAACAATGTATTAATAAAACACCACAAAGGATATCTACTGGACTAAAAAGGATAGTCTAATAGTCCAATCAAAGTATGAATGCACACCCCAAAATACAAATGTAAATATCTATGAGTTCATAAATATGGTATCTGTAAACTACTACAATTTCTCCAAGAATCCCAAAGCTTGTGAGTCTTACACCCATTTTTTCCCTTCCTCTAGATGTATTTGAAGGCTCTACCATTACATAGTGTAGGATAGAGATTTCACTCCTTCCCCCATTGCTGGGTGAACCAAAAGTCAATCTCATCCTAATCCAAGGTCACATTATACGTCCAACAAACTTCTACATGTTCTATTGAAAATTTAAAGAGTTCATAAGTAACATAAAACTGGCATTAAGCCCTTCATCGCACACCAACCAGTTACAGCATTGCTCACCTTGCAAGTTTATCATGCACAATCAAAAGGTCCTTCTACATATGCCTTACTTCTGAGAGTTTGCACACAATTCAGCATAAATTAAAGGGCATGGGCATCATCAGCTAGCACAAAGAAAAAGCAACTCATCAGAGATACCACTGTCTATAATCTCCGAGCATTACTCTCCAGTTGATACATTGACGAGTGTTACACTTATCAAAATTTTACATTATCAAGTTATTAAATTATACTTAATAGAGGAAAAAGATAATTTCAGGCCACGAGATCAACAGACTAATGACGGCCAATCTGTCTCCTTAAAATCACAGGAAGAGCATGATATCATGCTTATACAATAACAAAACAAAGAGAACGGTGACAAGCAGAAAGTATTACATAATCCTCGAAACATAATTGGAAATCCGCAATTCCAAAACAGATGGTGAAAAACAACACTCTACAGTACACTCTACATTCCAACTACAAAGAGAGGGGGGTGGGCGATACACAAAACCAACCACAATGAGGATATGAAACAGTGAAACAAATCAAATTTAAGATTTGAAGGGTATACAGAGCTGGAATCACATTGCATTCAGAAACTAGCGAGATTGTGTTGTAAGTCATAAAACATGACCAATTCAAACTCGCAAAATTTAGTTATATAAGTTGTCAAACTTACTTCTTATGCCGCTTCCCCTTCTTGGGTCCCCATCCCTCGAGCTTGGCCACAGGGCACCCACACTTGGCTCGAAAAAGCAAAACAGCACGGCCACTAGGGGGAGCCATATTCCTGAGCTCGGACCTCAAGCACTCGTAATCGGGGTTGTTTTCACTCCCACCCTTCCAAGGAAGCCTATCAATTTCGTCAGAGCCAGTCCGGACACACTCCTCCGTTTGCAACTGTAAATCAAATTCCATCGCCTTCTTGAGGCCTTTGCATCCAGGCTTACCACACTTACGAGATCGAGCGCCGCAGCAGAATACAACTGATAAAACCGAAATGGCGAAGAAGACGACGAACCCTAGAATCTGAGGGATCGGGAATTGGTAGAGCTGGGGTGTGAATTGAGAGAGAAGGAGAGAGAGGGAGTTGAAGATGTAGGAGAAATAAGAAGAGAGAAGGAAAGCACCGGAGAAGAGGACGAGAATGAGGATGAGGAGGTCAAGGGTGGCAGAAGGAGAGTGCTTGCAGGAAAGGGTATGAGAGTTGCAGTTGGAATTGTGAGAATGGATTGAGGATTTAGGCTTGGAGTTGGAGGATGACGATGAAGAAGACGACGAGGAAGAAGAGGGCATGTTGGCGGCGGCGACGGCGGTGGCGGAGGAGGAGATCACGGTGCCGGTGGTGGAAATGGTGGTGGCGAATGGAAGGTGGTGCATGTTAGAGAAATGTGACTGAATTTTTTTGGACAAAGCCAAATTGCAATTAAAGTTTTGTTATTTACAGAAGTTTATGGCATTTAGAGCCAAATGGGCGTAGATTGTTGAAAATGTTACCTTTTCTTTTTTGGTTAAAGGATCATTTTGGTTCTAAATGTATACTATAATGTTCATTTTGGTCCATTATGTTTCAAAATGTTTGAATTAGTCCTAAATATTTGCAAAATGTTTCATTTTGGTCTAAAGCTATTGAATATGACTTGTTTCAAGTTCAAACGTATTGTTCTCGAATAGTAATTTCTCTATCTAGTTAGAGCTATCAGTAAACGAGATTAAATCGGTCCTAAAAGTATATCACTTATTTCATGGTCAAACAAGCAAAGTCGATCATATATCTCTCGTTTCAAATTCGAATTCGACGAATTTAGAACTACGAGTTTCTCTTAACAAGTCCTTTGAACTTAAAATAAGAGACGAGAGAAATATGATCAAATTCAATAGTTTGGGACCAAAATAAAACATTTTATCAATATTTAGGATCAAAATGAATCATTTTGCCAACATTTAGGACCAATTTGAACATTTTGAAACATAATGGACCAAAATGAACATTAGAACTTACATTTAGGATCAAAATGTCCCTTTGACCTTTTTTTTTATCAAAATAAAACATTTTATCAATATTTATAATAGTTGTATTGGTATTTGAATGAATGCATAAAAGTGCTTGACAAATGAAATGACAATGTTTTGAGAGGGGGTTTAGCCTTTTGGGATAGGAAAAAAAAAGAGAAATAAAATATTAGATTTATTATATATAAGATGAGAAGTAAATGTTATTAAGAATAGTATGCATATATTTATGTCTTCTTTTTTGGTAACGTATATTTATGTCTTCATTTATAATTGAATTAATTTTTGAAAATTTCTTACACTCAATTTTTAATAAATCTCAAGAAAAATTATATTAAGGATGTGATATTTAGTGATATATATGACAATTCAGAATTTGTGCAGGAAATGTGCAATGAAATAAGCAAAGGCTGACGTCTCAAAATGGTATTGGTAATAATAAAACGGATCTTTGGAAATGAAAACAATATAAAATAGGGTCCTTCTAAATACACATTACTTAAATACACATGAAACAGCCATAATACGAAACGGATCCTTTGAAATTAATATATAACATTATTACGTGAACTATAATAAGAAGTTTCCATTTCTAAATAGTATTTTATAATTGTAATTATTATTCTCCGATTTTGAAATTTAATGTATTGTATATTGTATATAATTCACTTTTTCTAATTAAAAGACCTCGTAATCATAATATTAACAGCACTTTACATGTGTGATGAAAAAAGGAAATGGATCCTCTAGAGTTCCTTTCTCTACATTTCTTGTAGAGTATGAGAGAGAAAGGAAGAGAAAATAAGAGAGAGAAAGAGAAAATATAGTTTTTATATGTTTTTATTTCATGGAAATCATATTTTTTCACTAACTCCACAAGAAATGCATGGAAAGGAACTCTAGAGGATCCAAACCCATGAAAAAAGCAAAGGTCGGAAGGCCGAAATTTTGAAATGATAACATTGAAACAGATTCATTTTTTTAAAAGTAAACAGATTCATGAATATAACGTGAAGTGGTATGAAATTCGTGTTTCAAAATAGTTTTTCATGCTTTAAATCTTACATTACTTAAATTATCATCCTCTAATCTTAGATTTTGATATACTTTATGTGCAATTCACTCAACACTGTTTTATTTTTTTCTTAATTAAAGACTAATGGGAAAACCACTTAAGGTGTTTAAACTTTAAATAGAATGAATGCCTGTTTATAACTCCCTACAGGGCTACACATTCATTTTATGGATGTAAAATTTGAAATAATTATAAATCTACAAGAACATGCTCCAATCACACGTCACGCCCTCCACCCCATCAAAACTAAACGATAAAAGAGGTTTTGCTTTAAATGAAACCATTAAAGGAAGTTTGTGCATTACACTTGAGGAATAATGTTATTAATGCTATTGAATAGACCTTAGACTCTACTCATGCACAACAAGTGATTTCATCCCATCACATGCTCTCATACTGATTTTTTTTTTTTTTTTCAAATCAACATTTAAAAGCCATAATTCCTGCATCTGAGTTTAACAGGATAAATAAAAATTGGACACTACCATGTCAGCCAAGATATTTGTTTTTTTAATAAGGTTAACCAAGATAATTGTTATTTGTTAATGCAATAATTATATGAATAGAAACACTCAATCCGCTTGGAGTTTCTAAAAGGACACTAAATATTACTTACCATCTTGAAAAATTGAGATATCATTGTTAACATATCTCATTTCAATCAGTGCGTAAGCGCTATTAAATGGGTGGAGATGAAAAAGAAAAGATAAACTAATAATTTGATTCTTAAAAAGTCACTTAAAAGCGGTTAAAAGCGGTATATTATTTAGTTCATGGAAAAGATTAATAAGTACATTGTTTTAATTTTTCAAGGACTAAACTGCACACTTCAATCTTTCCAAGATTGAATTATTAGTTCGATGATCTCTCAGGATAGTAAAAAAAAAAAAAGAAGAAAAAAGGTAAATCTTTACTACAGATGCGTGTTTACTAGCAACAATCAACATTCTATATGAAACATGGAAGGTCATCGTTACTCAATAAATACAATACCATACACATGGGTGGCTAGGCCTATGTAGTATCCTATACTGTAATTACTAGGATTGCTAGATAAGATAATTTGCACAAGAAACACCAAATAAATGAAACTGAAAGTATCATCAAGTATGGTGTTTGATACAAATATTGGATTACCTATCAAACTAAGATTTTCAAGCAAACTCACGATCAGGAAGGAGTATAGGAGCCAGTAGAGTCCACACATACAAGCCAGCAGTAACCCACTCGGTGCAAATCCGAACCCATACGGAAGTCCATCCGACATCGATGAGGTCTGAACTGTCAGATGAGTTGGTCCATCCAGAAAGAAGCATGCCTGCATACATGCTAGCCAGAGCAAATATCAAGTGGAAGAATGAATAGGAATAACTCACTGGCTGTGCTTCCTTTTCTTCTTTATCTTTCTTCCCCTTTCCTTCTTCCATTTCTTCTGCTTCAAGCAGAGGTTTCTTCCCATCTGAAAAATTTTATAATTGCATGTGGTGATGAGAGGTAATAACTAATAACTGCTCAACTGTAAAGTGGCCTTGAAACAAATTGAATATAGTCTCAGAATTTCTTGGTTGTCAGAATGGGTAAAAACTTCATGGCGGTTTCATGTGGTAGATGCTCATTTTCAAAATTAATGAATTTTCTAAGGTTTGCTGAGCTGAGAATTTGTTTTTATTTCAGTACATTTGTCATTCAGGATTTCAATAACACTCACTAAGTCTCATAGGAAAAGCATGCCTGTAAAGTCTAGGACTTTGTAACAGGCTTTCCAACTATGCACCAATCATAGTATGTGAGAACGTATCTCAAATTCTTGATGTATAAGGTTGCAGCTTTGGTGTGATGCACGAAGCCACAGAATTAAAAGGTACTAACCAGTAAGTAGTTCAGTAATATTAAGTATGGATAAGGTGATACACGAAAATCGAGAATGTTCAATCTCAAATGACCTAAGACTAAAATTTCTCAAGAATCATTTAGTTGAATTTTAGTTGTAAACTCCAGTTCTTAATTGAACAGTCATGCATTTTGCAAAATAAATAAATATATAAAACAGGTCCAGGGGGATTTCTGTCACATTTTATTACCTGATTTAGGTGAAGATGGAGGTGATAAGAATGCGGTTGAAGATCCAGCACGAAGAGCAGAATATAGCACTGATAGCACTGTTGTAAGCATCCCAAGAATAAGGGTACTTATGCTGACAGCTTTGGAATTGTTGAGACCATTGCATTTATAGTGATGAGGTTCACAAGAAAGAGCAGTGTAGCACAGGTAAGCACAGTAAACCGAAATCACAGATGCAGGCAACAAGCTTCCATTCACCTGTTTAACAAAAAAGGGCATCCAACAAAGCTTTATTGTAACCTTTATTAACAGTTTAATGTTTCATCAATTTAACCAAACATAAAAAATATCAGAATATGGTGCAACAAGCTATGACTAGATAAGAAACTTTTGGGTTCAACCACAGATCTGAGAATTGCACTTGGTAAATAGAAAGAGACACCATTATTGGCAGATTTATTCATACAACCCTCTAAATGCAAGAATTCACTGTTCAGGCAAGATATAAGTCACTCTCAACAGCATATGAAGGACAATAATATTTGTAATTTACAAGAACTAGGTAAATCAGGCCGTTTACAGCTGCCAAAACAGAGAACGGACAACTTTACATTTTCTAATCTATTAGATGGGCCAACTGGTTGGATTTCTTAAATTGTTTTCCTCCAATGACGACTTTGCAGAATGAAGTTAATTCTAGCAAATATAAGTCAATGCAATGCAATAAAAAGTGGATCATAAGACAGATTACTAAATATTTTTAAAAGATGGAAATTTATCAAATGTTTGTCTGACAGAGTTGAAGACACAAAATAAGCTATAAGTTATGAGGGTAACAGGGCAGGAAACTAGACCAACCAAACCTCATCCATTGAACTTTGAATGAAAACTATATCTCACTATTGAGATTAGTGAAGATCCCAAGTGTTTCTAGCATCACTAAATAAGTGCTAAAATCATGCTGGAACACTAGAATTGCCCTCAGCTACCAGCATCCTCCATCAGAGGGAGAGAACAGTTCTGCAGATTACGTGAATCAGATGATTTGTGGGAGCAGAATAACTACCAAAAAAAATGTTTTGGTATATTCTCCTATTATTTATCTTCGATGGGTGAGATAAAAAGTTAACAGCATACTACCAACAGGTCGTATCCCTTAACTAAGATGATATTAATTGTCATTTTCATTTCTAGGAAGCAGCACCCCAAATTACTAAAGAAATAGAAAGATAAAAGGATAAAATTTAACATCATACTCATTTCTTCTTATCTGTCGTAAAAAAGAAAGCAAAACACCTAACATTTTATCTTGGGAAATAGGGGGGTTGCTTTGTTGGATTGTAAATATTGACCAGACCTTCCCTGTTAAACAAAATCTATGATGGACTAATTTAACACGTTCCAAGGATATACACAGAAACAAGAGGAGAGTGGAGTGGAATCCAAGAATAATTTGACCTTGGGGTTTACCCTTCAACAAAAACTATCAGCCAGAGAGCCACAAAAAGGCTATGTTGCCATAGGACTGTTAATTATACAGAAGATGTTAATAATAGCACCTTTAATTGCCATCCTTTACCTGAGGATGCAGAGAAATAATTCCAAATATAAAAGCAAGAATCATGGTCATGACAAGGAAGAAGACATTTAGGCCGCAGTCATGTCCAGATGGGTTGAACCAAATAAAAAGAATTCCTGACAATGCATATGCTGCTATGTAACATCCGATTGATACAGCAAGCAAAGCAACATACCTAAAAATGCAAATTTATCAGGATGAAAATTACAAACAGTAATTCATTCGGAAGAAATATATGTAAGACTTTACACATACCATTTCTGTTCATCTTTCTCAACCCACGCATCATTCCAAGAATGAACAAAGTCAAGTAAAATTATCACTTGAACCAACAAAAACAATCCTGCTCCAAATTTCGATATGAATCCTGCATATATTGTATATACGCAGATGTCAATTTTTAAAATAGGTGTTCAATGAGCAAAAAAGCTTGACTTATAGACCAATATTAACTGATAGCATTCAAAGATCAACCTATCCTTCTCTGACAAAGATTAAGCAAAATGAGAACCACAAAAACACCAAGTAGTAAGAATTATTTTCAAATTATTGCTAAACAAGATGCAAGTAGCAAATTAATGAGAACCTGACAACTTTCTGTTTTAATTTTTTATCAGATTTTCTCAATACATAGTCAATATATATAAAGCTGTGGCAGTAACTACGACTGTAACTATTAATGCCAACTTAAAATCAATATTCAATATAAATAATAAGATGTCTCATTTGCTGAAGACATTTCTGTTATTTTGTCATATCCATAATCCACGGTATTTCCAATATGCATCTGATGTGTATATATTATATATCTCTTTACTATTTGATGTGCTACCTTGACAAGATATTTAGTTCCTTGCTGTGTATATAATGTATAACCCTTCAAAATCAAATAACTTGCGACGGAAAATTAATAAAAAGGAAACAAACTCGTAGTCAGACTCTAAGCAATTAATTATTAAAAAGAGAATTATGGAAGAGTTAGGTGGAGGGGCACAGAACAGACCATAGACTGAGATTACAACATCTGGAAGGAAGAACATAAGGACCACAAGCAAAAGCCAGATCACCATTTTAGCTATCCATCCACCATGTTGCCATGAATCACGTCTATCATTACGGTCCTTCACTCCAATCATTATTAGCGCTAAAATTATGAAAAACAAAAAATTTCCCAAGCTCACACGAAGAACTGCTTGTATTTGAAAAAATTCCTTTGAATGAGTGTGAGAAGAGCCTATCCCTGTAAAAAAGAAATAAGATAATTCAATATATGCAAATAAATAAGACCGTATTCTAGAGACAGAGCAAGTCACAATGTGATTCGTAAGATCACTTTTGTGTAAAAGACATCAATCCCATGCAAGTACCAGCACCAAAACCTCAGGCAAACAGACTAAAGTTTGTCTAAGTTGATAAATCGTGTTTGAACTTAACAATTGATGTAAGCCATTGGGTGTGTGGATATTGGGTAATCAAGTAGGTCTTAGGTTCGACCCACTACTTCGTCATGCATCAAAGTAAACTTGAAGATTATTGTATCAGTACATCAAAAAATAATTTAAATTTATCATTAAGAAAAATTTGGCCTTGGATGAGTGTGTTTGGAAAAAGTGAAAGTAGAAGGTGCGAACGAGGAAGTAATGCAAATTAGCAACGTATCAAATTACTCAGCATATCCAGTCCAGACCTTCCATTTCCACTGCTATCAAGTACCATATAAATCTGAAGTTGAATTCAGGGGGGGAAATGAAAAAGTCTAGAAAAAATTCCTGATTGTTTTTAATAACTCGAATTATAATTTCAAATTTCAATTTTGTCAATCAGGAAAAACTTCGACGTAAAGTTGGAATTAAAGGGGAATTGAATAGCTGCCGAATTATGCAACAGTTTCTTGCGAACAGGCGAAACTTAATGTTCTTCCAAATACCCGAAGGGAAAAATATGAAGAAAATCGGAAGGAAACGAAACTTACATGGAAATTTGTCCAAAATGGGAGCCGCGACTTCTCTGAGAATCCATGAAAGAATTAGGGAAGCGCCGAAAAGAGCACAATAAGCGATTCGAGCTGATTTCTGTGAGATTCCAGATGCGAGAGAAGTGCATAGACCACAGGTTAAAGACGCGCAGCAAGAACATAAACACGACATGGCTGCTTGGGAAAGTGAAGATTGAGAGAGAAATGATGTGTGGAAGAAGAAGAAGAAGAAGAAGAAGAAGAGTGGTTAGACTGGTAGGAGTAGCTATACCTCCGGATTCGTCCATAACTGATGACTCTGCTTCTCTTCGCTAATTTCTTTCTTGGCTTAAGTGCGGTTTTGGTCCCCTAACTTTCACAAAGGTCTCAATTTGGTCCCTTAACTTTTTTTGTTGCAATTTTGGTCCCCTAACTTTTGGAAGCGTCTCACTGTTGGTCCCAAGTGCACTTTTTCCATCCATTATCTGCCGTTAGTGCCGATCTGGCAGGCTGAGTTGGCTAATGACGTGACAAATATGGGTGAAGTAGATTAAAAAATGACCATTATGCGGAGACGTTTTCATGATTTAGAAGTGCACTTGAGACTAATAGTGAGACGTTTTCAAGAGTTACAGGACTAAAATTGCAACAAAAAAAGTTAGGGAACCAAATTGAAACCATTGCAAAAGTTAGGGGACCAAAATTGCACTTAAGCCTTCTTTCTTTTTTCCCTTCTTCTTCTGATTCCTCCCTCGTTCCTCCACGTCACACCCCCCAAAATAAGAAATTTAAAAATCTAATTAAAATATTAATAATAAATAACAATTACTACAGTACAAATTAAAATAAATGTCGTCGAGAAAAATGTCGTATTAGAATTTTGCTCGCCGTTTAAACAAGAATTTAGTAGCTTGGGTTTTTTTTTTGGCCCAGGTGGTCGCTTGGCTTTGAATTTCTGCTCCATAAAGAAAAAAAAATTATTATTTAGTGTTTAAATTTATATTAAATCAACCCCTAATTCTCTAAATCATCCAAATATATGATTTGATTTATGAAATGTCACATTATCAATAATTTGGTTCTTAAATTTATATTTATTATATATTTTTTTATTATTGAATTACATTGAATTTGTATTTTATAAGTCATTAAATTTGACCTAAAAATTAAATTGTTTGATAATTGTAATATTTTTAAGATCAAATCGTATTCAATAACTGATTCGTTAACCCGATATAAATTTAAAGACTAAAATAATAAATTTTCTATTATAAAAACACTTTATAATAGAGTAAGTAGGTAAAACATATATGATATACATATAATTACCCAAAAAACAACCATATATGATATATAATCAACCTGGTTGAGTATAGTCAAAGGACTAGTGATAAATACATGTTTTAATTATTGTGAAAAGAAGTATTTATAGTTAGTGTCTCATAGAACTGTTGACTCCATTCCAATATACATTTTGAAATCGAGTAAACTATCAAATTGGTCTCTGGATTATTTCTTCGCGACAGATTTGTCCCTGAATTAATGAAATTGACAAATAGGTCCCCAAATTTTACTAACGTTAGTTAAATTAGTCCTTCCGTGAAGTTGTCGTTCATGTAGACGCTTACGTGGCCGTTAACTGCTGACGTAACACGTTAAGTGTCACGTCAGTAGTTGGAAAACTAGAAATAGAAAAAAAAAAAAAGCCACCTGTGTATTTCTATTTCCTGCCACATAAGCGCCACATAAACATTAATAATAAAAAAAAGAAATTCATTAAAAATCAAATAGGTCCCTGAGTCATATTTTTTTTCAGGAAAAAAAAATGATTTTTACTCACCTATTCTTATCCCATTATTTTCAATTCCCCATTTTTTTCATCATCTTCGTTCATTTTAGTCCCAAATCCTCAAAATAAAATTGTAAAGTGTCCCAAAACTCTTCCAAACATTCCAATTTAGCCATAAAAGTATTAAAAACCCTAAAAACTAAACCCTAAACCCTAAAATCCTAAACCCTAAAACCCTAAAATTCTAAAATTGTAAAGTGCCCCAAAACTCTTCCAAACATTTCAATTTAGTCCTTAAAAATATTAAAAACCCTAAAACCCTAAACCCTAAACCCCTAAAACTTAAAATTTTTTTAATCTTCATCTTCATTTTCTCAATTTAACATAAATCCCTAATTATTTTTAATTCCTAAACCAAAAAAAAAAAATTTAATCTTCATCATCTTCATCTTCATCAATTCATCATCTATTCTGCCACCATCATCTATTCATTATCTTCATCCATTCATTTCACATAAATCACTACTCAACCTCCAAATGCAATTCATTTCATCATCATCATTCATTCATTCATTTCATTTCATCTTCATCCTCATCCTAGAAACCCAGATTCATTCATCATCTTCATTCGTAAAAATCAGTCGCTCGTTGTATGAAATCAGTCGCTCGTTGTAACCCATTTCATTTCATTTCATCTTCATCCTCATCCTAGAAACCCAGACATGTAAGCACCGATGATGTTTACAGATCTGAAATCGTGCCAAAACCCACAAGCCATCGCCACTTTACAGATCCGAAATCGTGCCAAAACCCACAAGCCATCGCCACTTTAGAGATCTGAAATCATGCCAAAACCCACAAGCCATCTAATACTGAGGGGATGGGACCAGAGAGGGAGTTGTGAGAAAGGTCCAAAACGACGAGATTGGAGGCGTTGAAGAGACCGGAAGGGATTGTTGAGAATTAATAATAATAAAAAAATAATATTGTTATTGGAAGCATGAATCTGTTGCATCAGATTTGAATTTTAGAGATTTAGTTTGTTTTTGAATTAGTCATATATATGAGTTAACTAGTGGGTACATGATTTTAGGAATAAGTAGTTACTTTATTTTATTTTTCTTTTATTTAATTATGTGTATTTCCTCTATAAAAGGAATTTGATTTGTACATATTATTATGGAGTTATGAATCAAGAAAAGTTCATGAGAAAAAAAAAAAAGAAAAAAAAGTTTATGAGAGCTTCCATGTTTCTTCCTCCCAAAAAATCATAACAGTTGTATCAGAGCTTTAGATCCTGAAAGCTTGTGAGCTAGGGTAGAGTAGTACATCTATCAAATATTGAGATGATGTTGCTACAAAGAATTTTGCTAGTGGGAGGATCCAATCCTCGCCATTACTTTAGAGATTTGATATTTGTGTTGAATAATTGTAAGAGCTCGGTGAAAGAATTGGCTCGAAGAAGATGAGCAAATAAACGGTGCACAAGAAAGGAGAGTAGAAGAAGTGGATCTTCTGTGAGAAGCTTACAAAATTTGATGTTTTTGGAGAGATGGTGCTCCAAATAGGTTAATGATGACAAAGTGCATCATTGAAGCTTCGAACAAATGGTCCAGGAAAAACTTGAAGATTAATGAATTAAACTGAATTTTCTTGTGAAGAAATTTTAGTTTAAGGGAGGAATTGTTGGGAATTAATAATAATAATAATAATAAAATAATATTGTTATTGGAAGCATGAATCTGTTGCATCAGATTTGAATTTTAGAGATTTAGTTTGTTTTTGAATTAGTCATATATATGAGTTAAGTAGTGGGTACATGATTTTAGGAATAAGTAGTTACTTTATTTTATTTTTCTTTTATTTAATTATGTGTATTTCCTCTTGATACATCACTATTTGGGTGTACGCCTAAACGGCCCTCGCACCGGGCCTCTTCCCCCCTTCACACCCTGCAAAGCGCGCTCGAACCAATCAAGTGCCCTCCGCACAATTAGGGGCGCCCCCCTTCCACCCAGGATCATGGCGCCCGCCTCCAGATTAACACAGTCACCCACGACTACCTCGCTACGCACAATTAGGGGCGCCCCCCTTCCACCCAGGATCATGGCGCCCGCCTCCAGATTAACAGTCACCCACTACTACCTCGCTCCGCACAATTAGGGGCGCCCCCCTTCCACCCAGGATCATGGCGCCCGCCTCCAGATTAACACTCAGTCACCCACAACTACCTCGCTCCGCAATCCACGCTACGGGAGATCGTGGGCTACTAACTTGTTCACACCCACGATCTCCAGTCGCCTGGCGCCCGCCCCGCGAGACGACACGCAATCACCCACGATTGCCTTGCTCCGCAAATCTCGGTCTCCACCATCTCCGCTGGTGGAGATCGTGTCTGGCTACGTGGTCCGCCCCGCGCGCTGACCACCTCTCTCCCCCTGCTCTATAAATAGAGCTCAACTCAGCAGTTTAAGGTTAGCTACTCTTTACACTCTAGAATTCTCTTACTCTCATATCACTCTCTTACTAACTTGAGCGTCGGAGTATTCTTCGCAGGGCCCCCCTGTGAAGCTCTTGCAGGTTCTTGTTCGATTCTTGGCTCTTGCAGCCCACAACCAGTGAACTAGGTAAGTGCAACCATTTTCTAGTTTATCATTGGCGCCGTCTGTGGGGATCTTCCCTCCTCACCTGCTGAACTTTGCGGGCTCTCACGCTCGTCCTCTATTGCTTTTTCTTTACAAAAGCTAACTCACCAACGTTTACCTTGTTGAACTAGGTGATCTCCACTTTGCTATGGCCCATAACGACTCCCCTCGTGATCCCCTTTTGGATGACCCCTCTGATTCCCAGAAGCACGCCCCTGGCTCCCAGGAGGATCAGGAGCAGGAGGAACATCGGGAAGAGGGAGCACCCTCTCGAGTTGCACCACCAACAACCGATATGGGCGCTACGGGCCAGACTTTCCAGGCCATGGACATCATGTCCATCTTTCGTGGCATGATGAAGGAGCAGACGGAATCTCTTCGTCGCGAATTCCAGAGCCTCTCCGTTCACAGCACGCCTCAGGGGTCGAATCCCGGTCGCCCTAACACAACGGCTGCTTCGGCCCAGGAAAACGCGCCAGCTGCTGGTTTCGAGGACGAGCCGGGTACCTTCATTCCCCAGAAGGGACCGTTCGCCGTGTCCATCCAACGCAATATCGTACCACAGGGCTTCAAGATGCCCGTCAAGATGGTGCCCTACGAGCCAACTGTAGACCCAAACCTGCATTTAAAGGCGTTCCACGCGAACATCCAGTTGGCATCTCTCACGGAAGGAAAGAAGTGCAAGCTCTTTCCCACTACACTTGGCCCAGAAGGACTCCACTGGTACGCCCGCCTGCCGGACTACTCTATCCATAACTTTGACGAGCTGGAGGCCGCCTTTCTCAAGCGCTTCGCCACCAGCATCGTCTACAAGAAACCGTCAACTGTCATGGCGGACCTCATCTAGGGCTCCAGCGAGAGCCTCAGGGACTTCCTCAAGCGTTTCTCCGAGCGCTACCACGAGGTGGAGGATTTGAAAGATAGCGTGGCGATCCACGTCTTTAAGCAGGGCCTCCACCCCGGCAAGGTCTCTAACGAGTTGGCGCTCGCCAACCTGAAGACCCTTGACACATTGCTGAAGCACGTCAGCGACTTCATACTTAAGGAGGACAACCAGCTCGCCTCCGAGAGTCGTTTCGGCAAGCTCCAGGATATAACGGACCTACGTGACGAGGTAGACCACACTAATGGCTGACACCTCTTAGATCTGTAGCTAACTCTAAATGGGCGTAGCAGCCGCCCGGCCTTAAGATTAGTTGCAATCTTTTCTTTTCATGTCTGTTATGTTCTTTTGTGCTAGCTCCCTTCCCCTAAAATGCTTAAGGCCCAACTATATCATCTATGTACGCTCCGACGTACCCATGGCGGGCAACAATATTTACTTAATGATATATCATTTCCCTTTGCAAAACCTCTTGCACGCCTTATGCTTACACATCTCATCTTACCTGATGAGGTGGAGGGCGCACGCCCTACATCTTCGGACACGCTTGTCCAAATGCACCTTCCTGGGCTCCCGGAGCGAACGGTGCACGCTTTATGCTTACACATCTCACCTTACCTGATGAGGTAGAGGGCGCACGCCCTACACCTTCGGACACGCTTGTCCAAATTCACCTTCCCGGGCTCCCGGAGCGAACGGTTAGCATCTCACGCGACTCGTGTATATACTTAATTCCACTACATTCACTTAGGCGCAGCCTAATCTATACAACTTACAGCGTGTAAGTTATTGACGCTCTAAAGAAGAGCTAGAAGGCAGGAGGGACGCCTTCAAAAGCTTTCTCCCAGGCGCTCCGCGCGCCCATGAGCCGAGAAGTTGCTCATACGCCATGCTGGTCCATTACCTCATGGCTGGCTAGCCCCCCAATCCGATCGCCAACTCAGTTGGGCGGACACACACATCCACACGCATACACTTGCGCAAGTATCAAACACATCAAACAGATAAAGCATTGCAACGGGCATATTTATCGCACTAATCTAAACATTGGCCTTACGGCCTCACATGGATCCTGGCCACACGGCCATACAATTCTTCAATAGAAAAGGGTGCACATGCCCTATACAAACTCAGAAAGGGGAACACACCCCCGAAATTACAAATTCTTTACAAAGGATGACCTAGTCATCCGAAATCACTGTGGCGATCGCCCCTCCGCCAACTCCAATCCTTGGATGACCGTCACTCGGCGGGTCAGGCATTGGCCCGCCCGGCTCATCATCATCCGCCCGCATACGGATCTCATGCCCGCCTCGTTCTGGTCGGGGTTCGGTAGACTTAATTGCTTCCGGCAATTCTCAATCCCATGGGCGGACGCATTGATGTAACACCAATATCACTGCTTCCGTATACGTGGCCGCCCGCCATGGCCTTCCTGACTTTCCCTGTTCCCATGGAAGCCCGCCATTCCTAATGCTCCCTCTGCGCGGGGGACAAGTACTCCTGCACATTTTGGGCATACGCCTCAAAGGCTTTGCCCCCAGGGGTCGCCGTCAGGGGTTGCCACCAAGGGTTTGCCGCCAAGGGTTTGCCTCCAGGGGTTACCGCCAGGCTTTGCCACCAAGGCTTTGCCGCCAGGGTTGCCGCCAGGCTTTGCCACCAAGGCTTTGCCGCCAGGGGTTGCCGCCAAGGCCTTGCCACCATGGCTTTGCCGCCGAGGCTTTGCTTCCAAGGCCTTATCTCCAGGCGCCCGCCTAACTTACGTGCATGCCCCCGGCGTTGGTTCCATCGATCGCTTCCCTCTCTGAGCGCCCGCCCAGAGGCAGCAACGGACGCCTCGTTGGCTTCTTTAAGGAGGGACTTGTGATACATCACTATTTGGGCGTACGCCTAAACGGCCCTCGCACCGGGCCTGTTCCCCCCTTCACACCCTGCAAAGCGCGCTCGAACCAATCAAGTGCCCTCCGCACAATTAGGGGCGCCCCCCTTCCACCCAGGATCATGGCGCTCGCCTCCAGATTAACACAGTCACCCACGACTACCTCGCTACGCACAATTAGGAGCGCCCCCCTTCCACCCAGGATCATGGCGCCCGCCTCCAGATTAACAGTCACCCACTACTACCTCGCTCCGCACAATTAGGGGCGCCCCCTTCCACCCAGGATCATGGCGCCCGCCTCCAGATTAACACTCAGTCACCCACAACTACCTCGCTCCGAATCCACGCTATGGGAGATCGTGGGCTACTAACTTGTTCACACCCACGATCTTCAGTCGCCTGGCGCCCGCCCCGCGAGACAACATGCAATCACCCACGATTGCCTTGCTCCGCAAATCTCGGTCTCCACCATCTCCGCTGGTGGAGATCGTGTCTGGCTACGTGGTCCGCCCCGCGCGCTGACCACCTCTCTCCCCCTGCTCTATAAATAGAGCTCAACTCAGCAGTTTAAGGTTAGCTACTCTTTACACTCTAGAATTCTCTTACTCTCATATCACTCTCTTACTAACTTGAGCGTCGGAGTTCTCTTCGCAGGGCCCCTGTGAAGCTCTTCCAGGTTCTTGTTCAACTCTTGGCTCTTGCAGCCCACAACCGGTGAACTAGGTAAGTGCTACCCATTTTCTAGTTTATCACCTCTATAAAAGGAATTTGATTTGTACCTATCATTATGGAGTTATGAATCAAGAAAAGTTCATTAAAAAAAAAAGAAAAAAAAAATTATGAGAGCTCCCATGTTTCTTCTTAAAAAAATCCTAAGACATGGAGAAGTAGTTATGGGGAAGACCGAGTCGCTTGAGCGAGTTGAGGAAACCGAGTTCAGAGGGGATATAGCCAGAGAAGGATTTGTTAGGGAGGTAGAGATGGGTGACTCGGTGTCGGACGACGAAGAAGAAGAAGCATATGAGAAATGGGGAGATGGGCAGATAGGGAAGCATTTTATTGAATCCGTTTAGCAACCAGGAGTTGCAGAGTAGTGTGGAGTTCAAGACGAAGAAGAATGAAGGAGAAGAAGGTGATTACTGATTTTGTATTTGAAATAGATGGGGAGTTCTCGAGATGTCTTGCTACATGGCTATGACACTTTGAATAATTAAAAGTGGGATTTGGGATTTGGATTTGGGATTTGAGAAGATGATGAATGATGAAGATTAAAAAAAAATTAAGGGATTTTAGGGATTAAAAAAGAAATTAGGGATTTATGTGAAATTAGGGATTAAAAAAAATTAGGGTTTAGGATTTAGAGTTTGGAGTTTAGGGTTTTAGAGTTATTAATATTTTTAAGGACTAAATTGGAATGTTTGGAAGAGTTTTGAGACACTTTACAATTTTAGGATTTTAAGTTTTAGGGTTTAGTATTTTAGGGTTTAGGTTTTAGGGTTTAATGTTTAGATTTTAGAGTTTTTAATACTTTTATGGATTAAATTGGAATGTTTGGAAGAGTTTTGGTGAGCTCTGGAAACCCAACTTTTATGGATAAAAAAAATAGAAAAGGAGAAAGAAGATGCTGTGCCTGATCACATGAACTGCAAGCTGTAAAACCAGAAACCCATCAGCAACATCCTCCGAGCAGCTGGCTACCACATCCATGTGCTTCATGATATTCTTGCCTAAAACTTAGCTTGAAAACACTTGTAGTGATATTGACAGTATTTAGTAGCTAAAAATCACTAAACAGTTCAAGTTTATAGAGTTAAACAAGTTTATCACACTATATATATATCAAAGTAAAGTGTCTACAATCAAATAGGCAAAAAAGAAAAAAAGAAAGGTGCGTAGGTAAAAGCTATAAAGAGTAAAGATTGTGTGTGTGTCCTGAGACAGAAATGACAATATTTATTTATTTGCAGAATATGTGCGTTAGTTTGAAGTTGGAACAGAAATAGAATGTTGACATGTTGTTTTTGAGTTTAGAGTGAGTTAGTCACATCCTTAACCAAACATCAAAAGACCCAACACCTTGAAAGAACGTGTCTCCAGTTTTTGCAAACCACCCACTTTCCATGTGTGTGTCACCCGCATTTGGTTCACTAAAGTATGCCTCCCTCTCTCTGTGGCTAAAATTTCACACTGCTCATAGGTCCACAAAGATTAAAGTCTTCTATACTAAAGATCTTATCTTTAATACTTTCTGCTCTAAGATAAGGTGCCACATTAATTTATGCTTGGATTGCCAAAAGAAGAGGCCACAAATTAAGGTGGGGAGAGAAGATAATGATGGATGTGAGGGTTATGGGAATTAACTATTTAAGATGAGATTGGTGTTTTTGTACTTGAATGTCGCTGTAAGAGAAGCGACAATCAGCAATATTGGCCGGCATGATTCAACTAAAAACTATGTTTGAGTTGAATTTGGGAAGAGAGAGCACGTGACACTGATGAGAGAGTCAAGTACAAGTGGAGCCTTAATAGGATTTGTGAGTCCACATTACCATATTCCATGCTGATTCAATAATTGAGCGACGTGTAGTACTAGTTTTGCTGCAAATGGAAATTCATAACATACATGAAGTACGAGTATAATAATAAGCAAGGGACCAAAGTACCAGACCTATAATAGATTGATCTCTAGGCTTCTATATTCATTAATTGCATGCAAAACCAGCTTGAGGCATCACGGTGATTGTCAACAATTTTGAATATTCATCAAACTTCTAATATGCAAATACAAGAATTCAGCTTGACCACTAAATACACACCATGTCACATCACAAAGCATCCTGAAATTGAGGGACCAATGAGATTGTTTTTGCAATTCTGCTATAGTCTACTACATACATGCATACATATATACATACATACGAAAATACGTACATACACACAGCCTGAGAGACAGAGTTGGTAAAGTGTTTAGGATGAGAGGTTTGGAGTAGGAAGCAAGCATTATTTGGGGGAGACAATCTGGCAAAGACTTCTATGTTTTAATGTTATCTTAATCTCCAAAGAGGGGCCCAAATCCTGTCAGTGTCACCCACCACTACTCCTACCTTATTTTCTTCTATAAATACAGCTTAAGTTGTTCAAGTTCAATTCTGAGTAAGTAATTAAGCTTTTTGTGATCGATGGCAGAGAACTCCTTATCAATGAGATATAGTAAGCCTGGGTTATGGAAAAGGTGTTCAAGGCACTTAAGGGAGCAGAAAACAAGGTTTTATATCATATGGAGGTGCTCTGTGATTCTTCTAAGGTGGGAGGACCCATTCTAAATATTTTTAATGGGAATTTTATTTTATATCATGTTGAGCTTTTTGGTTCCCGAACGCTTGGAAAGTGTTGCTCCAGATTCCTACATGTATACCCATTCTTTTCTTTTTCTTTTGTTTCTTCTTTTCTGTTTGGTTCTGTAATGTCTGCTTCATATAGGCAAAAGAATGCCTGGAAATATGAAGTATTAGCATCTGTGGAACTTCATCAGTTGTTTTAAAATTGGTGGGTTTTTTTTTTTTTTGGGACTGCTGGCTTCTATATATATATGATTTCTGTTTAAGGGTATGATGATCTCTGTCGGTTTAATAAACATAACTATTTCTTTCTCTCCCTCTAAAGCTACAGATTCTTTAATAGACTTTAATGATCTTTTGTTGAGTAAGTTAAGCCAATCGAAAGCTTTCACTTTAACTGGAAATATAAGAGCTTAACTGTCACTGACACAAACGTAATAATGCCCACTTACCCATGCTAATTTTCGTTGCAGAAGTCTGCCTACTATATGCATCTTCTGACAGAAGAGTAAAACCAAAAATTGGATGTGGAAATTGACACCAATAGCCACATTTAATGTGTCAAGTGTTTTATTACTTGGTTTGTGCATCTATTTGAAAGTCACTTTTTCCTTTCACTGTTAAAAGTTTGCAAAAAAATTGAATTTATGATGTGGCTACCCCTTTGGGTCGAACATAGAGTTGAACCAGACATGCATACAGCATTCATCAACATGCTTCCAATAGATGAGGAAAATGACGTTTTTATTCCCCTTCCCCTACAAAAATAAATAATATACTATTATACACTCAAACGAAACAACTAATATTAACATCGTAGACATAAAAGCTCGACACAAAAAGCAGATCCCTTTATCCGATAGGGATCAGATCAGTTCCTCTAATTGTAACAATCATCTCATCTCCTATTCCCATTGGACTCCCCAGAAGTTCCTTGTAGCCTTGAAGGGTTCAATATATCCTCTGCAGATTTCTTTGGGGTTGTTGGCCCTTGCTTAGTTTGGCCTCCCTGGGAAAAAAAAAAGGTGTAAAGTTACTGATTCGGCTTTCAAGCCACATAAGGAAATCATCCTCGATCACCAGAATATTCTGGCTTTAACGAAGCTCGTTAAGATATCCATAGCTCATGCCAGATCCCTTGAGAGTAAACACTTAAGTTACAAGAATTACTTGAGATCAGAGAGATGAATATGCATAGTAATCTTATGCTTAGAAATTTGCCGGAACCTAACTCATGACTAGGAAGGAACATTTCCTTCTTCAGTGCCTCGATATGTTGTTGGTAAGGCACTCAAACTGATAACTGATTCACGAGAAGATATGGAAAATTTCCTACTCAAATTTGTTTACGAAAATCATATCAAAATATGGGTAATTAGAATGCTATGAGTTCCAAGAATCACATTCAGATGTAAAGGGTTACAAACATGCTTGGAAGAGTTAAAAGATCATGTGTAATTTGTAAACGATATATGAAATAAGACCATTACACCAAGGTGCGATTACAGGCTTGAATTTCAATCATTTCATCCCAAAATCCAGTACAATATTATCTATCATATATTATCTTACTTGAGAAATGAAAGAAGATATCCTACTTATCTAAGATACAAATCCTTCATTTCAGATTCTTGAAATCAAATGCAATGGCATGCACAATCGCAGTATAAGTAGACACAGAAATTTGAAAATGTTTAACCTCAATCCCCAGAAGAGCCATTTCCTTAGCTCAAAAAGAAAGAAAATGATGCAGGATTTAGCAATTATGGAAGACAAGGTAGAATGATGCCACAGAAAAACTACAGGAAGTAATCACTTACCGCTCCCTTCTGGCCAGTCAACCTCCGGATTGATGGAGCTCGTGCCACTGAAGAAGCAGCAGCTGCTGCAGCCACACGTATTCTATGGGGCCAAAAGAAAATAAAAAAAATAGTCAGATTTGTAGCACTTCCATACATACAGGGACCTTTTGCTTTTAAAATTTTAAACTGGATTACCTCTTATGGACATCAACATATTCATCAGTCTCATCTACAATCTCCTCCTGCATTGTAAATGAAATTGTCTTAAAGTTAAATTTATGACCTCAGGAGAGGATAAAAGAAAAGAAGTCTCGAGGATTGTAATTTTACCTGCAGAAGTTCTTCAAATACATCTTCCAGAGTGATAATACCAATGACTTCACCATCTTCAATATCCTCTGAAATGGTACCATTTGTTGCAGCATCACTGCGTGGAGAAGCAGTTTGCTTACTGAAACTGGCAGGCCTTGAATGCTTGTCTATGTCAACAACAACACTTTCTGAATTCTCATTCTGCCTCTGTAGCAGTGGAGTAGTCAACTGCGTATTATCCCCATTAATTTTGGTTTCTATACATTTTTCTTGATCAATTGTTGGTGGAATCATCTTGCCTTTTCCCTTAGCCTTAACAACAGCAGCCATATGACTACTGCCTTTTTGGAATTCATTTAGAATATCATAAAGAGGCATATCTGAAGGAACCCTGTAGAAATACACCATTACACAACCTTCTCATATTTCAGTTCCTTTTTTAAAGAAAATGACAATATATATATATATATATATATATATATATTAATAAAGACAAGCACACCGAGGAATCCTGCGGATGGAAACAGCACTAACAGGGGTCTCTGTTTCCGGACGCACAGTGAGGAGACTCTTGACCTAATTCAAGAAGGAAAAGAGGTGACAATGAGAAAATCAAAAATATATTAAAAAGGGGATGAGGGTATAAAGTACACATCTTTCAGAGATACCCACAAGAAGAAGCCCAATGATATTCTTTGGATTTCCAGAATAGACAGGAACACGGCTGTGTCCACGGGCAAGTATTTTTCCCATTGCCTCCCTGATTTGAGAAATAGCAACATAGGTTTAATAAACCTAAGTAAAAAAGAAGGAGCAGAAACATCCTACTCCCTATATGCAAGGTTAATTATGTCCAGTTTGTTTTTGAAAAATAGCTTAAGAGATCCTTCGCATCTTCCATTCCAGTATTCATGCAGTAAATAATATTTCATCAGAAGTAAAAATAACCCCAAGTGAAAGAAATTGAATGTCCCTTCTTAAAATTGAAGCCATTGTCTTACAGATACCCACTGTTTGTGATTACTACCCACTGTTTGTGATAAAATAAAGCTTTACAGATGCCAACTAATGATTGTCATTTTTCAATAGTTATCACTTATTTATACTGACGTTTGGTTATTAATGCATTACTTATATGTGTATCAACAAATATAAAACTTCCAAAACATAGTTTTCTCATCCTCAATTTTTCCTTTGTTTATGTATTTTTCTTGCATAGGAAAATGTCTTACAGATATTGGTGGATAAATCCTATTAAGAAGGCTATTGCTCCAGCAACATGGATGGTCAGGCAGGGCAGAAACACGCATACTTAATGATCATAAACACTTCAAAAATGATATTGGAAAGAAAACATAATTGTACTGCAATTCACTTCTGATTTAACGTATACTCGTATAGGGAACAAACCATGAATTATTTTCACAGCAGATATACCAAGCTGCATCCATGGGAAACCAGAAGCTTACAGAGGTATCAGCAATCAAGAAAACTTACCAGTCCAATTTTGAATTAACATCCAAAGAGAAGGTTGATTCAATAGGAGTCATCGCCTCCTCAGCGGTCTGTTCAAGGAAACAATAGAAAGGAAAAAGAAATGGCAGCTTTAATAGCAGAATGCAAAATAGAAGCATTAATTAAGCACACTCTTTATCAGGGAACACCGCATGGCTTTACCATTATTACTAAGCAAATGATAGAAAAAATGTTTAGAGCAAAGGACAGAAAACTAATGGAAGTAGGATAGGTACTATGACAGACCTCATAAAGAGAGGGGAGGGGTCAAGACGTTACAATAGGGACATAGGGTTTTTAAATAGCAGTTACCAGGTTCATAGTATAACCTTCACAGGTTTTCATTGCATATCAAAAATTAAAAAATGTGTAGAAAATTCAAATATCTGATGCGATAACTAACACGCTTGGCACATTGTATTGGACTGATATGCGATACATAACTGAATCAATATAGTAAATAACAACAGCATTCAACATTAGTTGAAGTGTGTACCTTTTCTGTCAAGTCAAGTGCTCCACTGATAATTGTTGTCTCATCATGAGTAAGTTCACCACCCTTCCCAGCCTAGAAAAGGAGCAAAATGAGTTAAACATTTATTACTTAAAAGTGAAGACCTACTGAGATAACAAAGCAGCTTCACTATTCTTAAAATAACTGGCTCTAACATAAAATTGTAATAAGTAATTGACCGAGATAATATTCCTTACTTCCAGGCTGTGAATGGAGACAAGAGCTTTCAACTGAGCTCGCCTAAATAAAGCCTCATTATGTCCCAATACCCAGTCCAGAACCTGAAAAATGTCCATGTAAACAAAAACCGAGGGCATGTTCCATTACTGAATCTAAGAAGAAATCAATCCTCCCAGGGTCGTTGAAGGAATATAACTGTAAGGACGTAGTAGGTTCCTCCTTTTTGGTTGGAATAGAGAAAGAATATTCATTCCTTAAGATTACACTGAGTCCGAATAATTCATTGTCAATGTCATTTAACAAATTTATGAAAGTATCTTAACTAAGGCAATTAATGCGCAGAGCAAACATCAACATCTCAAGAGTTTCAGTCAAGATGATAGTAATCTAAGTTTCAGTCAAAAGGCATCCCTACTACATTGTTCATTTACTATAATAAATAGTTCTCCTAAACCGAGGAAAGCATATACAAGGATCATTGTAAAATAACTAATAAGAGACCTCAATTCTGTGTGTGTGAGCACGTATACATATAAATAACATCTTTTCCTGTTTGTGTTTCGTTCTTTCATGAAAAGATTTTGAGAAAATAAACTATTAAATTCCAGTTTCTTTTTTCTATTTACAATTATATTAATCTGGTTATCCAAAAGAACAGGAAGGAGTACATTACATGTTTATATAACTCGACTACATTGTCAGCTCATAACCAAAAATACAGGTACTTTGGCCACTGTATGAGAAATCACCTTTCCAATGGGATAAGCAATTGGATAACAGAGTACCATCAAAATTCGCACAAGCCATACAAAGTTTGCTCCTACTGCAAGACCATATCTAGTACAAATTGCTTGCGGGATAACCTGAAAGAAGAAGAGGGCAGAATAAAATCATAAAATTTGCACTGTGCAAATGCAAAAGCTAAACCGCTGAAGATACTAAAATCGATAAGTAATACCTCTCCAAATGATAGTACGAAAGTCACAGAGAGAATGATAGCAACATACTGATTGAAAAGTTTATCTAGGTATATTGGAAGGGCCTGCAGATTGCAAGTTTCAAAGCCAATAGCGGTTTAAAAGTTAGGATCAGAATAAAATAATGACTATAATGTGACATCAATGACAATCATAAACGCACATAGCAATGACTGTGACATCAGTAGAGGAGATTCATCATAAAAGAAAAACTATAATGTGTTCGTGATCATTTTCACATTATTTCTGCATTGTCCAATGAAATAGTATAAAGCATTCTCTTTTAGGAAAAGAAATTCAATTATCCCATGATCGAAACGCAATATTCTAGTCGTCTGATTTCTAATCCCCCACTAACAAGGCACACCACAAAACCTTAACTGTCAAAGCCATATAATACAAGTAATATCCATACTGAGAAAGCGAAAGTTTTATATGAAAATGGGCATTGGAATTGAGAATTGAATCACCTCCATAGAAGCAGCATTACAGAGAAGCAGAGTGACAAGCAGCTGGTGTTGCTTCTGAACCACCGGTAGTATAGTCGCTGAATATACCCAAGAAACAAACATTTTTACCCATCTTCGTAATCAGGACAATAAACACGAAAAACAGCTTGAAATTAGCTAATTACAAAGACTGAAATCAACTTTGGTGACACGTGTTTTAAATTTAGATAAAAAGACTGTTGAATCGTGATCGAAAAAGAATACCTAAAAAAGAGGGAATAATTATAAAATAAAACCTACCTGCTTGTTTTTTCTCAGCAGGAGTACCACTGCGCTGAAGAATCTCGAGGTCAACGAGGCCGAGAGACATGAGGCCGAGGGTTAAACCGGACATGATTCCAGCGAAGAGCACGAGGAAACAGGAGATCCCAGCATAGATAAACCACCACACTGATCCGAAGGGTATGCCACCGGGGAAACCTTCGTCGTGGACAAGGTCCCGAGTCACCATTCGAGCCATCATTACCGCATTTACTAAGTGCATCGTGATTCGATTCGCGATGCTTCTTCTTCTACTACTGCTACTACTTCTACTTCTTCTTTCTTCTTTCTTCTTTGTTTGTTTCTTCTTGCTTCGTCTGGATGGTGCTGCGACTGCGATATATGGTTTTGTTTTGTTTTGTTTTGTAAATCGTTGGAGTTTCACAGTGCTGAGCAGTGGTAACATACGAATTAAACACGTGTTGGAATCCTGAGAGATGATTTGTTGGATGCGTGGACCTCACTATGACGTGTCGCCTATCCGCTTCGTATGGATTCCACGTCATTCCCGTGATCAACCAGGAATAGTCCAACTGGGTAAGCGCACATGCGAGACGGGGAAAGTTACCCAAGAATATACCCAAGATTTTTTAAAAATATATACTAATTTTGAATCCATAATATTTTTAGAGAAAATATTTATAAAGAATTCCTAATTATATACTTTAAGATAAGTATATCAATGATTGGCCAAAAAAGATAAGTATATCAATAAGAATTTAATTACTATTTTTATTTATAAAATTTTTTTTATATATTTAGACTATGATTAACCAACGGGGGTTGGGTCTAGCGGAAGGGGCTAGTTTCACATAACATGATAAATTCAAGTTCAAATTTCCGCTGGAAGAGGTGTCTAGATTTAGTATCCGACAGTGCCTCAAATAGAATTGCTTCCGTTGGACAATAATGAAAAAAAAAAAGACTATGATAAATATAAATAATTACATAAAATATATTTATACAATAAATAAATATTTAAGATCTATATATTTCTTGCAATAAAATCTATAACAAATTAACATACACGCCGAATTTTTATGTTTGCCAAGTATTCGTGTGGGAAAAATGTCATCCCCATTGTGAGTAAGCGGAATATTGAATCCAATGCCTGGAGGGGTATTCGTAATGCCTGGAAGTTTGTGCTCAAAGGGATGAAATGGCATATTGGGAATGGAACATCTACCAATTTTTGGAAAGATACTTGGCTAACTAATGTGCCTCTTGTGGAGGAAGTTGATAGCACCTTGCAAAACATCAATTTGGATAGTACTGTCAGTTCTTATGTAGATGCCGATGGGGATTGGAGATGGGATGAGCTCCGTTCTCAGCTTCCTACTAGCATCCTTATGCGTTTTGCCTCACTTCTTCTTCCTAGTTCGGATGATGGAGATGACAGAGTGGTTTGGAAGCTTAGTAAGGATAACATCTTCAGTATAAATAGTGCTTATAGATCAGTTTTTGACAATACACTTCCTCCTAAGGATGATATTTGGTCGCTGATTTGGAAGTGGCATGGACCCCAACGCATAAAGACCTGTCTTTGGCTTGCTGTGAAAGAAAAGCTGCTTACTAATTCGCACAGAGTTAGTAGAGGTATGTGTATCTCAGGTATTTGTCAACGTTGTGGCAACTCTGCGGAGGATGTTCTTCACGCCTTGCGCGACTGTTCTGAAGTGCAACCCTTGTGGAAGTCTATGGTTTCCCCTGGTGATTGGAATATTTTTGTGCAGGCCGATCTTAAGGATTGGATGATTGGTAACTTACGTTCTAAATCGATGTGGCAGGGTCTTGATTGGAATATTGTTTTTCCTGTTGCTGTTTGGCTGATTTGGAATGGGAGAAACCGTGCTATTTTCACTAATGAGGTGTGGCATATTAATAATGCTCTGTTTTCTATTTCTTATTATGTTCGCAGTATTCAGCAGAGCATCATTACTCTTGCTAAAACCAGAGTGGGCCGAACGGAGAAGATGATTAGTTGGACTTTCCCAGATGAGGGGTGGGTAAAATGTAATACTGACGGTGCTTGTATTGACGGTGGTAACCGTACGGCCTGCGACGGTGTTTTTCGGGATGAGCACGGGCGTTGGCTTAACGGCTTCACGAAAAATTTGGGTATTGGGTCAGTCCTTTCTGCTGAGTGTGGGGTATTTATTTGGGGCTTGATATGGCTTGGAAGTTAGGCTACAAAAAGGTGTGGATGGAAAGTGATTCCATGATTGCAGTTAACTTGATCAAAGGTGGTTGTCCTCCTACTCATCCCTTTTATAGCCTTGTTAGTAGAATTTCTTCGCTTCAGAGAAATCATTGGGAGACCAGGATATCCCATACTCATAGGGAAGGAAATAGAGTTGCGGATTGGATGGCAACTTTTGCTCTGAGTTCTGATACTCGTTTGTTTTTTGTTCAAGATCCTCCCTCTCTTTGTTATGTTCTTATCCAGGATGACCTTGCTGGGATTGCTTTGCCCAGAATGGTCCCTGTTTAGTTTCCTGCAGTCTTTGTGTTTTTCCTTTTCTATGTAAAAAAAAAGTTGACTATGAATTTATTTTCAAATTGACCAACAGAACTATGAGGGACTCCGTTTAAATATATGTATTACACAACATACTTACAGTTTAGCTACCTGGAAAAAACATGATCACTATATTTGTAATCTTGCTAGTGCTATGCGTATGTATTTTTTTAAAAAATGTCTAGAAATTAATTAATGGAGGAAATTAAATAAGAAATTATTAGTCATTTTATATTCAATTGATCATATTCGTGTTTTCTATTAAGCTTTAGACCATGTTCACCGACCTAATCTCTTCAAACATCAAGAGTCAAGACCAAACCATTTTTAATTATTCGCGTATTAAAATAATAAGTAACTATTAAACCTCAAAAGTATTGTTTATTTAATCAACATGTAACCTTTTATACAATATGTTATCTTTCCAGAACTTGTACATAATTTTTTTAAAAAAATTACCCCTAACTCACAAAGTTAATTAAAAAAATGTACGCAATTTTGTTTTTTTTTTTTGTCAGAAAAAAAATTACGCAATGATGTGAAGAAAGTCTTTGATAATGATATCAATTTTCTTTGGGCCAGATGAGTAAATTTTATAGTGCAAAATCCATGCCATTTCATAGGACCTTGAACTAGGCCCATTTATGTATTTTTTACACAACAAGAAAATTAGTAATGCTCATATATATGGCCCATGACAACCGAACTTTCACATAGCCCACGTATTTTCGTTTTTGTAAAACTTCATGAAAGAGATTTTGGCACAAATTACTGGCAAGAAATAAAAAGAAATTGGCACAAATATAATGTATGATTCTTGACATGAGATGCAATGGGTTATGAGCCAATAAAATAATGACACGTGGAAGAGTTAGTTGTATGTAAGTAGTGGTGTGACTCCATACATTGGTTAAAAAATTTATTATTTTTTTATTATTTTTCAGCATTAAATTATATCAATGACTACAATTATGCCACATCAACATTTGCATCTCATGTCAAGAATCAAACTTTGCATCTTAAAGTAACACAAAGTATATATCAAACATACATTTAACAATGATAAAACAGCCCAACACTCCACAATAGAGAATAATTACGTAGTAGAAAAATATTAGGCAACAAACTTAAGAAAATAAAAATATAAAATCTTACGGCCTGTTTGATTCTTATTTATAAAAATAACTTTTTAAAACTGTTTTGAGAGTTCAAAATATCTCATGATAATTTTTTATTTTTTAAGTTTTGAAAACAAGTTTTGAATCTTTAAATTTTAAAATTAAAAAAAAAATAATGTTATTAAATAAATATCATGATTTTTTAGTTTTAAAGGAAGAAAACATATTTTATGAAAGAGAATCAAACAGGTCTTTTCTTTTTAAGTTTTTTTTGCCAGAAAAAACTCTAGTCCAAAATGTTTAACTGCTAACATGTTCTAAACAAATGAGGGTAATATATGCCAATGAGTCCTTTTGGGCCTTTTTGTTTATACTTGAGTCAGTTTGGGCCTTTCTTATCTTTTATGTTATTAGCCCAGGAGCATCACAGGCTTTTCCCGCTAGTTGATGTGTAAGATAAATTGACAAAAAAAAAAAAAAAAAAAAAAANTCATTAGAAGATCTTCCATTATATTGACTTCAGAATTCAGATTAATTATCGAAATATTTATGAAAGTATCCATGCATCAAACAAAAATGCTTAAAAACATCCATGTATTATTTTATATATCAATGATATAGAAAACATAAAGCCACCATATTATATAAATGCAGATTTTAACTTCTACAAAAAGAAAACATATGTAAGTGACTTTTGTGCTTTTTGTTAATCTCAGACCGACATTCAATATCAAGTACTGATAATTAATTCAGGCAAAAAAAAAAAGGACTGATAATTAATACGTAAGTGATGATGAAACTCAAAACACTAAAAATGATCACAGATCTAAAACTATAGGATTTTTTGTTTTTGCCAAATTAAATATCTAAATGTATAGTTGTTGACTGGCAAAGGTATTTAGTTATTTACTAGATCTCAGTTCTCGATCAGATCACATGGAAGCTAAGTTGTGTGGATGTAAAGAGAGAATGAGTTTGAATTAAGTTTTGAACTTTGAAGTCTTCAAAGATTCTTATACGTTTTTTGATAAGATAAATTAAAGAAAGAGATCCGATCATCAGAGTACGTAGTAAGTAAAGCATAAGCAAATAAGAGGAAGAGTTGAACCAAAATATTTGCAGACATCATTTTTCCACGTTTTGATTTATTTTAATTATTATATATATTGATCGAAATCTAACATAATATTCTCCAAATGGAGATACGATGATTATCTAATAGGAGATATACACTTGAGAAACCGTCACAAAGATCATATGCGAAGAAATCCAATCTTCCAAATCTAAGTTAAAGATACACATACAGAGGAATAATAATAGGAGTAGATCACATCGATCTAAGTCTAACCAAAGAAAAAAAAACATGACGAATATTTTTTTTTTGTAGATAAAATGTTTAGGTGAATTGGGCCCCGGGGACTCACCAAGGCCAAGGCAGGCCTCAAGGCTCTATGAGCGCTTACAGAGGTATTTACAGATTGCCTACCAACAAAGTCCTCACATCGGCAGCGGGATTCGAACTCACGACCTTGTTGGTTATGAACATAACGAATATATTTAATCCCCCAAAACTGATGTAACAAATTAACTAATATATATAAATAATAAACAAACTCCAATTAGATATAAACCAAACAAGTAGCTTAATTGCAATAAACTATACATAGCTAGTCATATGATATATAAGAAACAAGTGCTTAATTAAGATTCCAATATATATTATGAATATTAATGTCCAACCTCCAAAACCGTGTGGATCTAGCTAAGGTTACGCGTTTCTTAGTTGTGAGTCAGTTAATGTGGTCTGAATCTGAAACCTCTCATACTACAGTACAGACAATTAATTAATAATACACTAATACTTTCTGAGTCTAGAAGTGACACATATGTATGTATATATAATTGCTAAAAACAACAGCAAGTGACGATCGATGAAAAGAGCCAAAACAAAAGGAGTGGTTAGTACTACCAGGAAGCTACGTACGACTCATGCATTATCATTATTATTTCAGTGGACTGGACAGTAGTGGAGAGAGATCGAGATCGATATATAGAGTTATGAAATATATATATATATA
>QANZ01039267.1:11516-24108 GCA_003254925.1 Chamaecrista fasciculata
AACGTTAGACTAAGCCAAAGTCTGACAACTACAACGCCGGAATGATGAAGACCTCAGGTCTTGAGGGCATCGTGACAGGCGTACCAGGAGAAACTAGCTAATGACTAAAACCATGAAGGATTCTCCGGGTCAGTCCAGCAACTCGTAACTCCTTACGTAATTGCACCATAACTCTCGTACCAGCATCTAGTGCATGCATCCCTATGCACCGAGGTCATGCTGGTCTTAGTTCAATTCAAGTTCCCACTTGAATGATCGACCAGGGACAGTTTTAGATTAATTATCTTATAATTAACCACGGACTGTTATCACAGTAAACATGCTAATAATGCGATAACCATTAATTTATCTCTATAAATTAATTGATATGTTCACAACATATCTATATGATGATTGGCCCTAGGGCACAATCTCCATCAATATCTACGTTTATGATATTTAAATTTGTTAGACAAGTTTAAATGTATTAATTGTTATATAGTTAATTTGATTAATCTATTTACAATTGAATTCTTGTTTAAAATATTAGGGAATAATAAATTGGATAAGCCTCCTAGAAGTTAGGGATTATTGATTTATTAAATTCTTTAATATTGGATATCAAGAAGAAGAGGGTGGCGCCTCTTCTTGATTTTTATTAATAAAATTGTTTTGTTAATTTAAATCAAGATTTGAATTTGAATTCAGGATTTGATTTTGATTTCAAGATTCAAGTTTGAATTAAAGATATTAGGGTAATATTTTAATTCAATATTGTTAGGGAATTTGAATTCAAGATTCAAATTTGAATTAAAGATATTTGGGTAATATTTTAATTCAATTTGTTGAGGAAATTAATTAGTTATAACTTCCTAAGAGTTAGGGTTGTTATTTTAATTATTAATTCCTAGATAAATATGAGGGGATGACGCATGGCTTGATCCAATGGGCAAGATTTGATCTTGCATTTTGGATTTCAAGATTGCATCTTGAATTTCAAATTAAGATATTAATGTAATATTTTCATTAGGAATTCAAATCCTCTTGACCATGGGGATTGAGAATTCAAGATTTAGTTTTCAAGATTTGATCTTGAAATTTAAATTTGAATTGCCTTTTAGTTTTGAATTATAATATTAGTGTAATATTATAATTAAAATTGAAATCCTTATTTTCTTTATTATAATTCCCTAATTTCATGAGTTAGTGATTCCCTGATATGACTCTATTTAAACACCACACAAGTCTCATAACCCTATGAGACACACAACAACTCGCCAACCCTAAGAAAAGGAGAGAAAAGTCGCCTATTCTAAAGTGGGGAGGAAAATTCGACTAGCCCTAAAAGAGTTTAGGGCTTGAGAGAATTCGACTAGAAACCCTAAAAGGTTTAGGGCTTGAGGTGTCATGTGTGTGTGGGGAGAGAGTTAGGCGCCAAGAAAGTAGTTCTTGGTTATGGGGATTGTGCCCTAGGGCCAATCATCTTACAGATATGTTTGGAACATATCAATTAATTTATGGAGATAAATTAATGGTTATCATATTATTAGCATGTTTACTATGATAACAGTCCGTGATTAATTATGAGATAATTAATCTAAACTGTCCCTGGTCACTCATTCAAGTGGGAACTCGAACTGAACTAAGACCAGCCTGACCTCGGTGCATAGAGATGCATGCACTAGATGCCGGGACGAGAGTCATGGTGCAATTATGTAAGGAGTTACAAGTTGCTGGATTGACCCGGAGAGTTCTGCATGAGTTTAGTCATTAGCTAGTCTCTCCTGTACACCTGTCATGATGCCCTTAGACCTGAGGTCTTGACTATTCCGGCGTTGCAGTTGTCAAACTTTGGCTTAGTCTAACGTTACTCGTAATAGGGTAGCCATAAGGGCTAAGTACGGGTTTGGTTGATTGCCGTGCTGAGGAATGTGGTTGTCCTAGATGGAATTTTGTCCCTCATAAAGATGGGAGATATTTAACTGGGCCCCTCGATGAGTCTGTCCAAGGAATGTGTGGCCACACTTGTAATTTGGACTTACTCAGGGAATCGAGAAAGTTGAGGTTTGGATTTTGGATGACTTTCCCATGCCTAATCCATGACCAAAATGTCGTAGGACAAAAAGGGATCTAGACAAGGTGGTACTAAGGTTAAGTCGTTTTGGGGTTAGACGATAACTCACGTGTTTTGGGTAGTCGTGATGGCTGGCTAGAGTCCGCTCTCGACTTGTGAGTCATGGAGATAACTTATTGCCAACTTCACGTGGGGCCTGCTGGGTAACACACGAGCAGGAACCATATGCCAAGCTGGGACACAAATTAGGACTAATTCGTGGGTCACATTGGTGACACCGTTCAAGACATAATTGATTGTATTGGGACATGAAGTCTTGTCTTAAATAAATATCTACAGATATATGATATTTGAATTTGTGGGATAAATTTAAATATATATATATATATATATATATATGATAATTGTTGAATAGATAATTGGATTAGTCTATTTACAATTATATTCCTATTTATAATATTAGGGAATTATAAATTGGATAATGTTCCTAAGAGTTAGGAAATTATTGATTTATTAAATTTACTAATATTTGGATAAATAGGAGGAGGTTGGCGCCTCATATATACAAAAGGGTTTAATTAATAAAAATGTTTTATTAATTAAAATCATGGCTTGAATTTGAAATTCAAAAGATTTGATCTTGATTTCAAATGATTGAATTAAAAATATTAAGGTAATATTTTAATTCAATAACTATAGGGAAAGTCGAATTCTAGGTCCAATTGGATTTAAAAATATTAGTGAAATATTTTAATTCAATAAACTAGAATTCAAGATTCAAAAAGATTGACTTAAAGATATTAAGGTAATTCTTTAAATCAATATTGTTGGAAAATAACAAATTAGTTATAACTTCCTAAGAGTTAGGTTAGTTATTTTAATTTATTAAATTCCAACAAAATAAGGAGGGGAGAGGCGCATGGGCTTGGAAGATCTTGGAAGATTTGATCTTCCAAATTGATACTCCAAGATTCCATTTTGAATCCAATTTAAATATTATGGTAATATTTTAAATTGGAATTCAAGTCATAAAATTGTGATATGGAGATATCATAATCTTATGATTTGATAATTATATATTTTAGGCATTCCCTAATTATAATTATCAAAGTCCCCAAACCCTATAAAAGGAAGCCATAAGTCGACTTTCCAAAAAGGGAGTGAGCCTCATGCATGCTTAGAAAATCGACTTTAGCCTAGTTCTTCTCAAGAGAAAAATTCGATTTTTGCTCTGAGTGAGGAGAGAGTGAAAAATAGCAACCCTGGTTTCTAGAGGGAGAAAGTGGCGCACAATTCTAAAGAGTTTAGTTTTGTGTGACAAGGTTGTGTGGGATCAAGAATTGGATTCTTGATCAAGGCGCCATATAGTTCTTGGAGAATTCAAGAAGAGTTCTTGAATTAAAGAACACCGTAGATAAAGGTTCCGGATTCACTTGGAGAAGTGAAGGAGGCTAGCACCTAGGCATCTCCAAAACTGTTCGTGTGGATTACCGGCAGAGGAAGGACGCGTCACATGGACTTCTAGGATACGCCCCGTTCAACTAAACCGATTGAAACTCGTGAGGTATACCACTATCTAAAAGTTTTAAATTCAGCTAACCACTATCTAAAAGTTTTAAATTCAGCTAGCGGATCCGTTCGGGAATTCTAGGCCCTTGCGCGTTTTATGTTTAAAGTTTTATTTTTGTTTTTGCTTCCGCTGCGTCTAGGCGCCCCTAAATTCCCCAACACTTGGTTCATCTCTTTTGGTGCGCCACTTTATCTTGGGGTTCAAGAATTGTTCTTGAACAATCAAGATCCGTAGATTGGGTTCTCGTAATCTCTTGGGAAGAAGAGATTGGAGGCTAGCACGTGGGTGTCTGCCAAACTGTTCGTGTGGATCACCGACAGAGGAAGGACACGCGTTGCTGTGGACTTCTTTGAATCGTAATTCAAAGATAGTGGATCTTGGAAGGGAATTATAGAGTTGCGATTTTAAATTTTTTTATTTTTTCCCGCTGTGCTCCGCTCTATAATTTCCAACAGAGGAACGACACCAGGTGGGATGTGATCCCCACTGTTTTCCAATAGTGGTATCAGAGCCATGGTAGCTTTGTGTTTATGCTAGTTTTGTGAATATACCTGTTGATGTATGTTTGTGTGTTTACTGTTTTTCATTCGATATGCTCGAATTTTTGCAATTGTCCACAACACGATTTTAACCGAATCTAAGAATGGTGCAAATTTATGTATGTGATACATAAGGAAATCAATTTGATTGATTTAAAAATTTTCTTGAAAAGTTTAGGTCTTGGCTGAAAATTGTAAATTGTGAATTTATAAATTTTGGGTCAATAAATTCGACTTCTTGAATATGATTCTTGAATTCTTGAATTCTTGAATTATTGATGCAAGACTTATTTTTCAAGAAGGCATGTTAATTGCACACCCCTAATTGAACACAATCAAAGTTTTTTTTTTGTGTTGTTGATGCCGTGTATATATATATATGAATTGTTCATGTATGTTTGAGTATGGTGTTAGATATGGCTCTAGGGCTTATTTTGATAAATACGGCCTGCGTGTCGTCTCCCTAAATTTTGGATGTAAATTTCTTTTCTCATCTCATTCCCCTCATATGTTCAAATGAGGTTTCCCAATGTAATTTTTCTTTTTTTTAGAAGGATTCTCTCATTGGCTTGAGGGAATTTAGGGTAAATGAGCCATATCTAAACACGGTTATTTTATGCATTTAGTTTTTTTTTTGTATGTGATACAAATTGGCGCTAGATGTATTCTTAGGGGTCAAGATTTTAACATGCGAAATTTTATATTGTACGCACAACCACGTATTCGATACGAGCGTAGGATTTTGTATGAGATACAAAATTCGTGCATGTGTTTATATGTATATGATACATGGAGGTAAACACTTGACACACTCGTTTAATTTTAAAATTGGATTTAAAATTGAACCTACAATTGAACCCTTATAAAATCTTAAGTTTTAATGCCATCAATAAAACACCCTGTTAAAATCTTGATCATTGTGGAGCGGTAATAGCCCAAGCTACACGTATCTAGTTTTATCTTGAGGAGACACGGGTGAATGGAAGATTCAACGCGATGCCTTATTGAAATCTTGGTTTGTTGGATGTGGTGATAGCCCAAGCTACACGTGTTTGGTGGGCCTTGATGATGTAGGGTTGGGCTTTCGCCTCATTGTTTTGAGTTTGGTCATTCACAAGTTTTATTGTGTGACTTAATGGGGTTATCAAATCGGATTTGGACCTTAAGGCATTAGATGGGATAAACATGTCATAATAAGTATCATACGATGATACAGTCCCATAAAGATCTAAGAGTCACATATGATGTGATTGGTAAAGAGTTACCCAAGCGAAGGTAAATTTTGGTGAAATATGGGTCTTAGCCACTAATAATAATTTTGTTGGGTTTTATAAAATGGTGGACCTTTTTGCTAATTAACTTTCATATCTTAGTTGTAGAATCTGTTGGGAAATCACAAGGGACCAAAGCGCGCAGCGGAAGCGAAAAATTAATAATAAACAAATAAACTTGCGCAAAGGCTTGTGATTTCCTATAGGATCCACTGTTTGAATTTAAACCGGTAAAGGAAGAAATATACCTCCAAATTTTCAATCGGCCCGGTTGAATGATCCACACGAACAGTTTGCTGACACCATGGTGCTAGCCTTCAGTTCTTTTCTCTAAAAGAACTCGGGACTACAATCTACGGTTCTTGGTGATCAAGAACAATTCTTGAACCAAGACTCTCAAGTGGCGCAAGAAACAAGAACTCTTCTTGTTTTCTCTCTCACAAAACCCTAGTTTTGGGACAAGTCGAATTCTCTCTCCCTCTTGGAGAAGTTCGACTTTCTCTCTCGAGGATTAGGGTTTCGAATTTTTCTCTCACAAAAGGTGAAAATCGAATTTTCTCCTCTTATGTGAACTAGCCTTCCAAAGTCGACTTGGCCTCCTCTTTTATAGAGTTTGGGAGTTTGATAATTATAATTAGGGTTTCCCTAATTATAATTGAATATCAAATTATAAAATTATGATATTACAATAATATCACAATTTTAGGACTTGAATTCTTGATTGAAATATTACCTTAATATCTTAATTTGAATTCAAAATGCAATCTTTGAGAATCAAATGGAAGATCAAATCTTCCCTTGGACCCACAAAGCCATGCGCCATCTCCCCTCCATTTTCTTGGAATTTAATAAATCAAAATAACAATCCTAACTCTTAGGAAGTTATAACCAACTTATTATCTTCCAACAATATTGAATTAAAATATTACCCTAATATCTTTAATTCAAATTTTGAATCTTGAAATCAAGATCAAATCTTGAATTCAAATTCATGACTTTAATTAACAAAACATTTTCATTAATTAAAAAGCCAATATATGAGGCGCCACCCTCAACCCTAACTCTCTTAATATTAGTGAATTTAATAAATCAATAATCTCCTAACTTTTAGGAATCTTATCTGATTTATTATTCCCAAATATTATAATTGTAAATAGATTAATCCAATTAACTATTTAACAATTAATATATTTAAACTTGTCCCACAAATTTAAATATCTCAATCGTAGATTTTATTTAAGACAAGACTTCATGTCCCAGACATTTAGTTATGTCTTAAATTGTGTCACCGGAGTGACTCACGAATTAACCCTAATTCGTGTCCCTTTAAGCGGTATCTAGATCCTGCTCATGTGTGACCCAGCAGGCCCCTCGTGAAGTTGGCAGCAAGTCATCTCTATGACTCACAAGTCGAGAGCGGACTCTAGCAAGCCATCACGACTACCCAAAACACGTGAGTTATCGTTTTATCAAATCCGATTTAACCTTAGTACCACCTTGTCATAGACCCTATTGTCACACGATATCTTGGTTCTGGATAAGGCACGGGAAAGTCATCCTTAACCCAAACCACAACTTTCTCGATTTCCTGAGTTAGTCCCATTTTCTTGAGTGGCCATTCTTTTCATGGACAGCCTCATCGAGGGCGCCAGTTAGATATCTCTCATCTCTATGAGGGACAAAATTCCATCTTGGTCAACCACATTCCTCAGCACTGTAATCAACCAAACTCGTACCTAGCCTGTATGGCTACCTTGCTACGGGCAACGTTGGACTAGGCCAAAGTTCGACAACTACAACGCCGGAATAGTCAAGACCTCAGGTCTAAGGCATTGTGACAGGTGTACAGGAGAGGCTAGCTAATGACTAAACCCATGCAGGACTCTTCGGGTCGGTCCAGCAACTTGTAACCCCTTAGATAATTACACCATGACTCTCGTAAAGCATCTAGTGCATGTATCTCTATACATCGAGGTCATGCTGGTCTTAGTTCATTTCAAGTTCCCACTTGAATGAGCGACCAGGGACTGTTTAGACTAATTATCATATAATTAATGACGGATTGCTATCATAGTAAACATGCTAATAATATGATAACGACATAATTTATCAACTATAAATTAATGAGTAAACTACTAAATTGGTCCCTGGATTATTGTCTTGCTGACAGATTGGTCCCCAAATTTAGGAAATTGACAAATAGATCCCCGAATTTTTCTAACGAGTCAAATAGGTCCCCGAATTTTTCTAACATTTGTCAAATAGGTCCTTCTGTGCATGTTATTCGGAGACCTATTTGACTAACGTTAGAAAAATTCGAGGACCTATTTGACTTGTTAGAAAAACTCGGGTTCCTATTTGTCAATTTCCTAAATTCGAGGACCAATCTGTCAGTGAGCCAATAATCCAGGGACCAATTTGGTAGTTTACTCATAAATTTATCAACCATATGTTCAAAACATATACATAAAATGATTGGCCCTAGGGCACAATCTCCAACAGAATCATGGCAAACAATATATGTTAAGCGTTATCACTGCGATCTATCCTTGAGAAGGATAAGTTAAATGGGACGAACTTCCTTGATTGGTTTCGTAATTTGAGAATTGTTCTCACCCAAGAAAGGAGTCTTTATGTCCTAGAAAACCCTTCCCTGAAGGTGCATTCGTTAGTACCCATGTCTTGAAGATGAAGGGGTACATAGATCACCTTAGTAGGCTAGGATTTCCCATTACTTTAGAGCTTGTGATGAATTTGATCCTAAACTCGCTGCCTAGAAGTTATGACCAGTTTGTCATGAACTTCAATATGAATGGAATGGAGAAATCAATATCTGAGCTGCATGGGATGCTCAAGACTGCTGAGGCATCCATTAAAAAGGCGCCTGATGCAATCTTGATGGTTCAGAAAAGCCAGGGGAAAGGGAAGGGCAAAAGAAAGAGGAAGGGTAAAGCCCCAATTGGTGAGACCAAGCCAGGGAACAAGCCTAACCCACAACCTGCCAAGAAGGTGAAGCCCTCAAAGGATGCAATTTGCTTTTTCTATCAAAAGCCAGGACATTGGAAAAGAAATTACAAATTGTATTTGGAAGATAAAAGGAATAAGAAGAGCGGTAAGGTCTCTGCTTCTGGTATCTTCGTTATAGACGTTCACCTTTCTACTTTAACCACTTGGGTATTAGATACAACATGTGGTTCTCACATTTGTACGAATGTGCAGGGTCTTAGAGACAGTAGAAAGCTGGACAAAAGCGAGGTGGACCTACGCGTAGGCAATGGAGCAAGAGTTGCTGTTGTTGCTGTGGGAACATACGAGCTTGTGTTGCCCTCTGGGCTTATTTTCATCTTGAATAATTGTTATTATGTACCTTCATTGAGTTCAAACATTATTTCCCTTTCTTATTTGGATAAGGAAGGTTTTACATGTGTAAACGGCAATGGAAGGTGTTCTATTTATAAAGACAATGTTTTATTGCTTATGGTGATTTGCAAGATAATCATTACGTCTTAAAATTGGAACAACAACACGATAACAATATCTATAACGTTGATACCAAAAGGATCAAGATTAACGAATCAAATCCAACGTACCTTTGGCATTGTCGTTTAGGCCATATAAATGAGAAACGCCTAGAGAAGCTCCAGAAAGATGGACTTCTAAGCTCATTTGATTTTGAATCATATGATGCTTGCGAATCTTGTCTACTTGCTAAAATGACAAAGGTGCCCTTCACTGGCCACGGTGAGAGAGCACCTGACTTATTGGGAATCATACATAGTGATTTATATGGACCCATGAGTACTCAAGCTAGGGGTGGTTACTCATACTTCATAACGTTCATTATTGATGACTTCAGTAGGTATGGCTATGTCTACCTAATGAAGCACAAGTTAGAGTCTTTTGAAATGTTCAAAAGATTTCAAAGTGAAGTAGAGAACCAACTTGGCAAGAAAATCAAAGCCGTTCGATCCGATCGAGGAGGCGAGTATTTGAGCCAAGAGTTTAATGATCATCTTAGATGTGAGATCCCGGAGATTTAAAATTTAATTCTGGGTGTTCAAGAATAGAATTAGTGATTTTTAGAATTTTGAATAGAATTTTAAGTGAATTTGAAACCAGTATTAGGATTTTTGGGTTATAAATTTTAGAAATCAGAGAACTTAAAAATTTAAAATTTTAATTGTCATATTTGGAATCCCCATATTCTATTTGGCTTGTGGTAAAAATTTGGGAGCAAACTGAGTTTGAAATTTCATCTGGGTTTTTCTCTAGACTGGTCATATGATACCTTCGAGTAAGAACTGAAAGATGTTAGAGATAATGTTTTCAAAAACAAATTACATATTTGGATTCTACTCATCGAAATGAAACCAACAATATAGACTTTGTCTAGATACTCTATTTCTAAATTTTTGTGTTTTTAGGGGCTAAAGTGTAAAATTCAAAATTTTCAAAGAATATTCCAAGGAATGTCCCAATTTTATTCTAGAACCAGATTTCTCTAGAGTTTTTATAATTACCAAACAGCCCTTGCAATACAAAATAGCACACACGACTTGCCTTCACTTTCTTCCTCCAACCAAGCTTCGACTTCTCCCTCCACCCGACGCCTCTACACGTTCGGCCACCATCCACCACTCGCCGCCCCTATCTGACCGTTGGCCGCCGACCAGAAGCTACCAGCGACGCTGCTCCAGGTGGTGGAAACCACCGTCGCTTCTCCCTCTTCTCTAGGTAGCTTCACCCCTCCATTTTCTTCATGTTTTGGTCCTTTGCTTAGGGTTTCGAATTGTGCTGTTATACACTGAATTTCTGCCACGTTTTACTCCTCTTGAGATGCATTTCAACACTTCTAAACTCTCTATATGAGTGGCTTGATGTTTAGTCTCACTTCAATGAATTCTTGGACCCGATAAACCCCATTTACACACTTTAACTTCTAGTTTTTGGTCCAACGTGTGGAGCTGCGTTTTTCTGATTTTTATTCAAATTTCTGCTGCACTTTTACTCACTTTGTGATGCTTCCAACATTCCAAAACATTGATTAAAGTTTGGATTCACTTGGATCAAATTTGGAGCCAATAGGAAATCTAGGGTACACTTTAAGTTTGGATTCTTGTCAAATTATTCTTGTTTCTTGAAATTGATGGTTCTACTAAGTTTATTTAAGGATGATAATGAGTTCTATTCTATTGGTTTGAATTTAGAAAGTGTATATTGGAAATTCAAAATCTTGAGATGAAACTTGAACGTTACATTTTGGTCCCTATAAATTATTTTGATAGTTTTGATGAACTAAATGGAATTTTTGGGATTATGGAGAGTTTTGAAGTAATAATCTTAAATTTCAAAAGTTGGAATCATTGTATTCATGTTCAACTTCAAAGGAAATAACTTCTCAAGTTGTGGGATTGGCTTATGGTCTTGATTTTTTTGAAAGTGTTTATAAACTAATTTTAACTCTTGGATTTCAGATCATTCTTAAAGCTCCCAAATTGATACTCAAGTCTCTTGTTGGTTTCTTGTTTAAATATTAGGGTCCTAGGTGGATGTGAATGAGGATTGGATAAGTTCTTTTAGTAAAGATGTGCTACTAGGGGTTAGGATGATAGCTTGTGAAGGGTTGGACCTTTGGGTCATTTTGAGGTGATTCTAGTAGTATATTGATTGAATCCTTGTTTGTGAATGTACTTATAGAGTTGTTTACACCGATCGTTGGCCGAAAGCTAGAAGGTGCGGTTATCGATTCTCTGGATCGAGGTGAGTGGCTTTTTCCTCCTTGCCTCGTGTGAGGGCTTGATTGACGATGAAATTCATTTATATTGTGAACTAACTTCTTCATTGACAGTTCGTTGAAATTTGGGAACCTTGAGTACTTTTGGATGTAAGTCTTTGCATTTTAAATATTTCGCTGATGGTGGTGAGTGATCGAATTGGAATTAAATTGTTTTGAGATAATTATTACTTGTTGTGGATGAATTATTGTGTATGACTTATTTTCCCGACAGTGGGATGAGATGATTATTTGTATTACTCCCCAATGGAGGGCGGAGGCTGATATATGTTCAAATTGGTGGGAATTTCCCTTATGGTGGAAATCTTGATTTTGCAATACTACTTGAGTTATTTATAACTGATGAAGGGGGTGGTGTTCTTAATTATTTGGGTTTCTATAAGTTGGCCTTGACAAGTGTTGGATGAATTTATTGTCATCTTCATATCCTTGTATTTTGATTGATTTTCTTTACAAGGTTGTCAATGTTGTTGGGCTTCCCATAGACCTTGTGATATTCCTATATGTGTGCTTTCCTTTTTCTTTGTGAATTTTATTGATTCCTATAAGTGATGAGAAACATGAAATTCTAGTTGTATATTTTATTTGATCATGTAAAATGTAGACATAAGATGGTGATAGTGTTTAAATTCCTCTTTGAATGTTGTGTGTCTTGGGTAGACTGACTGGATTGTGTTTTTGTCCGTGCTTGTACTTTCATTTGTGTTGTGTTTGTATTCGTGTTTGTATTTGTAATTGTACTTGTGATTGTAATTGTATTTGTATTTGTATTTGTATTTGTAGTTGCATTTGCATTGGTATTTGTTCTTGTATTTATATTTGTATTTGTGTTTGTGATTGTTATTGGGTTTGCGTTTGTGTATGTGGTTGCTCTCCCATAGCTCTAGCTATGATATTGATTGAAAGTCTTTACTTTGGTGTGTGCTTTACTGTTGATTGTTTGCGAAATGAATGACATAATGTTGTATGCGGTCCCGATGGGTGAAAAGCTGTGTGCGGTCCCCACGGGTTGAGATAATGCTATGTGCGGTTCCGATGGGTGAAAAGCTGTGTGCGGTACCCACGGGTTGAGATAATGCTATGTGCGGTTCCGATGGGTGAAAAGCTGTGTGCGGTCCCCACGGGTTCTGATGGTTTTGTGATGCTAATTCTGTTATATTAACACTAAGTGAACTTGTGAGTTCAGGATCTTTGATTGTCTGAATGGCATTGGTTGAACCATTTTTGTATTATATATTGGCTATCCTACAGGTAGATTCCATCGATGTAGTCATCATTTGGTTGTTCATGACCTTATATAAACTTGTTTTTGAAACAAGGTGAGGGTTTCATTTCAAATCGGGAATTTCATATGACTATTCCTTG
>QANZ01039267.1:26773-36966 GCA_003254925.1 Chamaecrista fasciculata
TTAGTCTCACTTCAATGAATTCTTGGACCCGATAAACCCCATTTACACACTTTAACTTCTAGTTTTTGGTCCAACGTGTGGAGCTGCGTTTTTCTGATTTTTATTGAAATTTCTGCTGCACTTTTACTCACTTTGTGATGCTTCCAACATTCCAAAACATTGATTAAAGTTTGGATTCACTTGGATCAAATTTGGAGCCAATAGGAAATCTAGGGTACACTTTAAGTTTGGATTCTTGTCAAATTATTCTTGTTTCTTGAAATTGATGGTTCTACTAAGTTTATTTAAGGATGATAATGAGTTCTATTCTATTGGTTTGAATTTAGAAAGTGTATATTGGAAATTCAAAATTTTGAGATGAAACTTGAACGTTACATTTTGGTCCCTATAAATTATTTTGATAGTTTTGATGAACTAAATGGAATTTTTGGGATTATGGAGAGTTTTGAAGTAATAATCTTAAATTTCAAAAGTTGGAATCATTGTATTCATGTTCAACTTCAAAGGAAATAACTTCTCAAGTTGTGGGATTGGCTTATGGTCTTGATTTTTTTGAAAGTGTTTATAAACTAATTTTAACTCTTGGATTTCAAATCATTCTTAAAGCTCCCAAATTGATACTCAAGTCTCTTGTTGGTCTCTTGTTTAAATATTAGGGTCCTAGGTGGGTGTGAATGAGGATTGGATAAGTTCTTTTAGTAAAGATGTGCTACTAGGGGTTAGGATGATAGCTTGTGAAGGGTTGGACCTTTGGGTCATTTGGAGGTGATTCTAGTAGTATATTGATTGAATCCTTGTTTGTGAATGTACTTATAGAGTTGTTTACACCGATCGTTGGCCGAAAGCTAGAAGGTGCGGTTATCGATTCTCTGGATCGAGGTGAGTGGCTTTTTCCTCCTTGCCTCGTGTGAGGGCTTGATTGACGATGAAATTCATTTATATTGTGAACTAACTTCTTCATTGACAGTTCGTTGAAATTTGGGAACCTTGAGTACTTTTGGATGTAAGTCTTTGCATTTTAAATATTTCGCTGATGATGGTGAGTGATCGAATTGGAATTAAATTATTTTGAGATAATTATTACTTGTTGTGGATGAATTATTGTGTATGACTTATTTTCCCGACAGTGGGATGAGATGGTTATTTGTATTACTCCCCAATGGAGGGCGGAGGCTGATATATGTTCAAATTGGTGGGAATTTCCCTTATGGCGGAAATCTTGATTTTGCAATACTACTTGAGTTATTTATAACTAATGAAGGAGGTGGTGTTCTTAATTATTTGGGTTTCTATAAGTTGGCCTTGACAAGTGTTGGATGAATTTATTGTCATCTTCATATCCTTGTATTTTGATTGATTTTCTTTACAAGGTTGTCAATGTTGTTGGGCTTCCCATAGACCTTGTGATATTCCTATATGTGTGCTTTCCTTTTTCTTTGTGAATTTTATTGATTATTGATTCCTATAAGTGATGAGAAACATGAAATTCTAGTTGTATATTTTATTTGATCATGTAAAATGTAGACATAAGATGGTGACAGTGTTTAAATTCCTCTTTGAATGTTGTGTGTCTTGGGTAGACTGACTGGATTGTGTTTTTGTCCGTGCTTGTACTTTCATTTGTGTTGTGTTTGTATTCGTGTTTGTATTTGTAATTGTACTTGTGATTGTAATTGTATTTGTATTTGTAGTTGCATTTGCATTGGTATTTGTTCTTGTATTTATATTTGTATCTGTGTTTGTGATTGTTATTGGGTTTGCGTTTGTGTATGTGGTTGCTCTCCCATAGCTCTAGCTATGATATTGATTGAAAATCTTTACTTTGGTGTGTGCTTTACTGTTGATTGTTTGTGAAATGAATGAGATAATGTTGTATGCGGTCCCGATGGGTGAAAAGCTGTGTGCGGTCCCCACGGGTTGAGATAATGCTATGTGCGGTTCCGATGGGTGAAAAGCTGTGTGCGGTCCCCACGGGTTGAGATAATGCTATGTGCGGTTCCGATGGGTGAAAAGCTGTGTGCGGTCCCCACGGGTTGAGATAATGCTATGTGCGGTTCCGATGGGTGAAAAGCTGTGTGCGGTCCCCACGGGTTGAGATAATGCTATGTGCGGTTCCGATGGGTGAAAAGCTGTGTGCGGTCCCCACGGGTTGAGATAATGCTATGTGCGGTTCCGATGGGTGAAAAGCTGTGTGCGGTCCCCACGGGTTGAGATAATGCTATGTGCGGTTCCGATGGGTGAAAAGCTGTGTGCGGTCCCCACGGGTTGAGATAATGCTATGTGCGGTTCCGATGGGTGAAAAGCTGTGTGCGGTCCCCACGGGTTGAGATAATGCTATGTGCGGTTCCGATGGGTGAAAAGCTGTGTGCGGTCCCCACGGGTTGAGATAATGCTATGTGCGGTTCCGATGGGTGAAAAGCTGTGTGCGGTCCCCACGGGTTGAGATAATGCTATGTGCGGTTCCGATGGGTGAAAAGCTGTGTGCGGTCCCCACGGGTTGAGATAATGCTATGTGCGGTTCCGATGGGTGAAAAGCTGTGTGCGGTCCCCACGGGTTGAGATAATGCTATGTGCGGTTCCGATGGGTGAAAAGCTGTGTGCGGTCCCCACGGGTTGAGATAATGCTATGTGCGGTTCCGATGGGTGAAAAGCTGTGTGCGGTCCCCACGGGTTGAGATAATGCTATGTGCGGTTCCGATGGGTGAAAAGTTGTGTGCGGTTCCCACGGATTGTGACAATGCTGTGTGTGCTTCCTATTGTTGGAGATAGAGTTGAAATATTGATGATGTGATAACCTTGTGATTAAGTGGTGAATTGATTGCTAAATATGGGTTTATATTGGAATTCTGAGAGAGCTGATGGTTTTGTGATGCTAAATTCTGTTATACTAACACTAAGTGAATTTGTGAGTTCAGGATCTTTGATTGTCTGAATGGCATTGGTTGAACCATTTTTGTATTATATATTGGCTATCCTACAGGTAGATTCCATCGATGTAGTCATCATTTGGTTGTTCATGACCTTATATAAACTTGTTTTTGAAACAAGGTGATGGTTTCATTTCAAATTGGGAATTTCATATGACTATTCCTTGTTACTAGATCACGATATTTTACTTAGTCTCTCGGTCACTAATGAGTTCTTCTTTCACTCAATGATCCTAAAAGACTTAATTGCAAGGCTCTTATGAATTATATTTCTTGGAAGGATTTAAATAGTTTAACCAATCAAACGTTTTGATTATTGAAAGGAGTTTTGAAAGTCGAGCTACGAAATTCCAAACTTTACTGTAACAAAACTTGAAAACTAATTTTATCATCTTCTTTATTAAACTCTTTATTACAAGTTTATTTTCTTGAACGAATCTTCAAAGTATGTTTTTATTAAAATTTCTTTGGGCCATAAGGTTCCTTAAACTCAGTTGTTCTTGCATTTTAAATTCTTTTAAAGGTTTAATAGCTATCTCTAGTCAAATTGTTTAAGTCTTGTTATTTGCTTTATGTATTAACCGCTGCATATGCTGGATTACTTGGCTAAATGGGCGTTAATGTAAGTTATTTGTTGACGAAGAATGTTAACCATATTGGTGACCCCCTCCCTATGTGGTGATGTCCTACACCACGACTGAAATGGGTTAGCCACTCACTGAGTTTTTGACTCACCCCGCGTTAATTATTTTTTTTAGGTACAGGTCCAGATCACACCGCTATTTCAGATCTAGGAGGAAGTCAACCAAGATCCCACACCATTACTCGTGTGGTTACTTCATTCTTTATTAAATTGTGTTAAGTTCTAGTCTGTCAGTTCCACTAGTACTTAGGGAGAAGATTTAGGGTTATGTATATTATTATTTGGCGCAAGTTGTTTACGTAAAAAAATTGATTAAACGTGTATTTGTTGGCTGTTTGTAATGGTATTTATATTAATTTGGCGATAGTCTGAGTTGACAGTTACATGTGGGCACTGAGATTATTATGTCCATGTACTTTGGAATATATATATACATCATGACATAACAGGATTATGTTAGGCATGTTTTTATGGATTGTCTGTGAGTAGGTTTACGGCATGGGATAGGCCCATGTCCGTGCCGGTCACGTGCCTCCAGAGAGGGGGTCGTGGCATTAGAAGTTGTGGAATGGTGTTCTTGAGAGGAGGAATCGGACATAATTAGATATGGTCAGATCTATGATGAGTCAGACTGATCTTCCGTCATCCTTTTGGGGGCATGCTCTAGAAATTGTTGCGTTCACACTTAACCGTGTTTCGTCTAAGGCAGTTGAGAAGAAACCATATGAGATATGTGATGGATATTGTGCCCTAGGGCCAATCATTTTACAAATTTGTTTTGAACATATTGATTAATTTATGGAGATAAATTAATGGTTATCATATTATTAGCATGTTTACTATGATAACAGTCCGTGATTAATTATGAGATAATTAATCTAAACTGTCCCTGGTCGCTCATTCAAGTGGGAACTTGAAATGAACTAAGACCAGCCTCACCTCGGTGCATAGAGATGCATGCACTAGATGCTGGGACGAGAGTCATGGTGCAATTATGTAAGGAGTTACAAATTGCTGGACCAACACGGAGAGTCCTACATGGGTTTTAGTCATTAGCTAGTCTCTCTTGTACACCTGTCATGATGCCCTTAGACCTGATGTCTTGATTATTCCGGCGTTGTAGTTGTCAAACTTTGGCCTAGTCTAACGTTACCCATAGCAGGGTAACCATAAGGGTTAGGTACGAGTTTGGTTGATTGCCGTGCTGAGGAATGTGGTTGACCAAGATGGAATTTTGTCCCTCATAGAGATGGGAGATATTTAACTGGGCCCCTCGATGAGTCTGTCCAAGGAAATGTGTGGCCACACTAGTAAATGGGACTTACTCAGGGAATCGAGAAAGTTGAGGTTTGGATTATGGATGACTTTCCCGTGCCTAATCCATGACCAAAATATCGTAGGACAAAAAGGGATCAAGACAAGGTGGTACTAAGGTCAAGTCATTTCGGGGTTAAACGATAACTCACGTAGTTTTGGTAGTCGTGATGGCTTGCTAGAGTCCACTCTCGACTTATGAGTCATGGGGATGACTTGCTGCCAACTTCAGGTGGGGCCTGCTGGTCACACACGAGCAGGATCCAGATGCCAAGCTGGGACACGAATTAGGGTTAATTCGTGGGTCACATTGGTGACACCGTTTAAGACATAATTGATTGTATTGGGACATGAAGTCTTGTCTTAAATAAATATCTACAATATATGATATTTGAATTTGTGAGACAAATTTAAATATATATATATATATTAATTGTTAAATAGATAATTAGTCTATTTACAATTATATTCCTATTTATAATATTAGGGAATTATAAATTGGATAAGGTTCCTAAGAGTTAGGAAATTATTGATTTATTAAATTCACTAATATTAGGAAAATTGGGAGGGGTTGGCCCCTCATTTATAAAGTATTTTAATTAATAAAAATGTTTTGTTAATTAAAATCATGGCTTGAATTTGAATTCATAGATTTGATCTAGATTTCAAATGATTGAATTAAAAATATTAAGGTAATATTTTAATTCAATATTTATAGGGGGAATTCGAATTCTAGGTTGAATTGAATTAAAGATATTAGTGTAATATTTTAATTCAATAATGAATTAGAATTCAAGATTCAAAAAGATTGAGTTAAAGATATTAGGGTAATACTTTAATTCAAAATTGTTGGAAAATTACAAGTTAGTTATAACTTCCTAAAAGTTAGGATTGTTATTTTAATTTATTAAATTCCAACAAATATTGGAATAGGGGAGGCGCATGACTTGGGAATATCTTGGGAGATTTGATCTTCCAATTTAATTCTCAAAGATTGCATTTTGAATTCAAATTAAAATATTAAGGTAATATTTTAATTAGGAATTCAAGTCCTAAAATTATGATATAGAGATCTCATAATTTTATAATTTGATAATCCTATAATTTAGGGATTCCCTAAATATAATTATCAAATCCCCAAACCTTATATATACATAAGCAAAGTCGGAATTCAAAAGAGAGAGGCCATGCACAAGGAAAATCGACTTTAGCCTAGCTTTTCACAAGGGAGAAATTCGATTTTTGCTTTTGGTGAGGAGAGAGAAAAACGCAACCTAGTTTTTCTAGAGAGAGAAAGTGGCGCACAACTCTAAAGGAGTTTAGGGTTTGTGTGACAAGGTTGTGTGGGATCAAGAATTGGATTCTTGATCATAGGCGCCATATTGTTCTTGGAGAATTCAAGAAGAGTTCTTGAATTAAAGAACACCGTAGATAAAAGGTCCCTGATTCACTTGGAGAAGTGAAGGAGGCTAGCACCTAGGCATCTCCAAAACTGTTCGTGTGGATCACCGGTGGAGGAAGGACGCATCACGTGGACTTCTAGGACACGCCCCGTACAACCAAGCCGATTGAAACTCATGAGGTATACCACTATCTAAAAGTTTTAAATTCAGCTAGCGAATCCGTTCGGGAATTCTAGGCCTTGCCCGATTTAAGTTTTAAGTTTTAAATTTTTTCTTTTTGCTTCCGCTGCGTTAGGCGCCTCTGAATTCCCAACAGTGGTATCAGAGCCAGGCTAGTCCTTGGATTTAAAACTATTTATGTGTACATATGATGTATGGTATGTGTGTTTACCGCTTTCAATCTTAGTTTTGGTTTTACAAAAATCCACCGAACCTTTTTTCATAAAACTCGATTTACAATATAAGGTTCAAATTTATGTATATGATACATAAAGAAATCAATGAGATTGATTTAAATAATTTTCTTGAATTTTAAGGCCAAAATCGAAAATCCTATATAATTATAATTAAAAGTGTTTTAATTATAATATTATAAAGGTGGCTGGAAATTTATTAAAATTATGAATTTTATAAATTTTTGGGGATCAATAATTTAAATTCTTGAATGAGATTCTTGAATTTTATAATTATTGATAATAGGCCTGATTCAAGAAAGGCATGTTAAAATTGCACAGACCCTAAAATTGAACACAATTTTAAAAATGGTTTTTAGTATGTGTTTGTATGCCGTGTTTGACATAATTGTATGAAGTGTTCATATTCGAATTGTGTGGTGTTGGATATGGCTCTAGGAGGTTTATTTCGGTAAATACGGCCTGCGTGTCGTCTCCCTCTACTCTTATGTAAATTTACTATTCAGTTTATACCTCAATGTAACTGGGGTTTCTTCACGTGTAATTTTATTTTTCTTTTAGAAAAGTTCTCTCATTGGCTTGGGAGAATTGTAGGGTAGATGGGCCATATCTAAACACGGTGTATGTTTTACATTTAGTTTGTATGTGATGCGCTAGATGTATGTTTAGGGTGCGGAATTTTAACATGCTAGTTTAAATATTACGCTACAACCACGTATATGATACGAGCGTGGGATTTTGTATACGATACAAAATCCGGGCACATGTTTATATGTATGTGATACGTGGGGAAATAAACATGTGGCATGACTCGTTTAATTTTAAAAGGAGTTTTAGAATTAAACAATAAAATCGGAACCTTTTATTAAACAAAATCAAACCCTTTTAGAAAATCTTAAGTTTTAATGCCGTCGTTAAAACACCCTGTCAAACTCTTGTTCATCGTGGAGCGGTGATCGCCCTCAGCGGCACGTATCTGCCTTGACCTTGAGGAGACACGGGTGAATGGGAGCTTCAACACGACGCCTATTGAAATCCTGGTTCTTTAAATGCGATGATCGCCCTCAGCGACACGTATTTAGTTGGGCCTTGATGATATGGGATTGGGCCTATGCCTCGTTGTTTTGAACCTAGCCATTCACAAGTTTTACCGTATGACTTAATGGGGTTATCAAAACGGTTTTGGACTTTAAGGCGTTAGATGGGATAAACATGCCATAATAAGTATCATACGATGATACAGTCCCATAAGGATCTAAGAGTCACATAAGATGTGATTGGTAAGGAGTTACCTACCTAAATAACCAAAGGATGCATGATCACCCTCAGCGACGGTAAACTTTGGCGAAATATGGGTCTTAGCCACTAATAATAAATTTTACTGGGTTTTATAAAATGGTGGATATATTTTATATTCTGCTAATTAAACTTTCATATTTTAAATTGTAGAATCAAATGGCAATTAATAGTTCAACATTTTCACTGCGACCTATCCTTGAGAAGGATAAGCTCACCCATGAGAGGAGACTTTATGTTCTGGATAAACCTATTCCTAAAGAGCCTGCCAAGGGCGCTCCAAGAGTTGAATGGAGGGCTTACAAGAAGCACTTTGACGACTCGCTGGAGGTCTCTTGCCTGATGGTGGACACAATGATTCCCGAGTTGCAAGAGGGCTTGGATACATTGATGTCATATGAGATGATAACACGTCTCAAGGAAATGTTTCGGTACCAGATCAGGCAAGATAGATATGAGACCACTAGGGCTCTCAGGTCTTGCACAATGGCTGAAGGTGCATCTGTTGGTTACCATGTCATGAAGATGAGAGGGTACATAGATCATCTTGATAGGCTGGGATTTTCAATTCCTCCAGAGTTTGCAACGGATGTGATCCTAAGCTCACTGCCCAAAAGTTATGACCCGTTTGTCATAAGCTTTTGTAAGAGAGCTGCATGGAATACTCAAGTCCGTTGAGGCATCCATGAGTCAGAAGAAGGAAAGGAAAACAAAGGGCGAAAGAAAGAGGAAGGGAACCGACCTGGAAGGTGAGACCAAGCCAGTGGACGACCCTCGCCAAGAACCTACCAAGAAGGCAAAGCCCTCAGAGGATGTATTTTGCTCTTTCTGTCAAGTGTCAAGACACGCGATGAGAAAATGCAAATACTATTGGGAAGATCAAAAGAAGAAGAAGTGCGTTGAGCCCTCTACTTCAGGTATCTTTGTTATAAAAGTTCTTTTTTCTACTTAAACCACTTGAGTATTGGATACAGCATGTGGTTCTCACATTTGATGTGCAGGGTCTTCGCAGACCTTAGAAAAACTGAACGAAAGCGAGATGGACCTACAAGTGGACAATGGAGCAAAGGTTGCTGCAGTTGCTGCTATGGGGACATGCGAGCTTGATTTGCCCCTTTTGGGCTAAGTTTATTGTTATGTACATTCTTTAAAGTTCAAACATTGTTTTTCCTCCTTATGGAGATAAGGAAGATTTTATATGTGTAAACATTAAAGAATGGTGTTCTATTTTATAAAGATAATGTTTATTTGCTTATATGATTTGCAAAGATAATCATTATGTCTTAAAACTAGAATGATAACAATATTTATAACATTGATACGAGAAGGATTAAGATTATTGAATCTAATCCTGTAAATACTTTTGGCATTGTCGTTTAGGTCATAAAACGAGAAACGCCTTGAGAAGCTTCATGGAGATGAACTTCTAAAGCTCAATTGATTTCGAATCATGTGATGCTTGCAAATCTTGTTTAAATGGAAAGATGACAGAGGCGTCCTTCTACTGACCACAGCAAAATGATGTCTGACTTAGTGGGGATCATACATAGGTGATGTATGTGGACCCATGAGTACCCAAGCTGAAGGTAGTAACTCTTACTAATTGCTTCAAAAGGTTAGAACTACGGCTACCTAATGAAACATAAGTCAGGAGTCTTTTGAAAAAGAGATTTCAAAGTGAAGTAGAGAATTAACTTGACAAGAAAATCAAAGTCCTTCTAAATGATCGAGAGGAAGAGTATTTGAGTCAAGAATTGTTGATCATCTTAGAAGCTGTGAGATAGTCTCACAACTTGCTCCTTCTGAAACCCCATAGTGGATGGTGTTTCCGAGAAGAAGTATCAAACCCTATTAGATATGGTTCGATCTATGTGTTGGGAAATCACCACGCACACAACGTAGCGGAAACAGGTATAAATTTAAAAATTTAAACAAAACAGAATATGCGCATAGTGATTTCTTCCCAATGATCCTCTATATGGATCTGTATCAGTATAAGGACTAGAATTTTACCCAAATCAATCGGCGACTTTTGTGTCTACGATGCTGAGGAGTCCACTCCGAGTGTGCTCCCTCCGCCGGTGATCCACACGAACAGTTTTGGAGATGCCTAGGTGCTAGCCTCCTTCACTTCTCCAAGTGAATCCAGGGACCTTATCTACGGTGTTCTTGAATTCAAGAACAATTCTTGAACTCC
>QANZ01039275.1:5040-24968 GCA_003254925.1 Chamaecrista fasciculata
AAAAAAAAAAAAAAAAACCATTAGAAAGAGAAGGGCAACACCTAACTTTTTATTGTCTGCATATGCCTATTTAGAAACGGGAAATTAAAAAAGGAGAAAAATGTCAAAGGTAAGCATTTGCATGTTTCATTTGAGAAGAGCAATCATGTGATCAGCTTTCACAAAAAGAACCACCGTGAAAAATTGTTCATATACTAGATCTTGATCACACATGAATTAGAGTCTGCATAACGCACAAAATGAACCACTGTGAAAAGTTGTTCATAAGATGAAATTGGTCCTAAATGTATGCCCTTAAGTTTATTTTAGTCCTAAATGTTTCAAAAAGTTCATATTTTTTGTTTTGGTCCTAAATTACTGAATAAAGACATATCTCTTTCATTTCAATTTCAAATGTGACAAATATAGAGTTTCGTGTTACTTTTAACAAGTACTTTCACTATCCAATTAAGACTGTCAGCAACGAAGTCCAATCGGGTCCAAAAAGTGGGTCGCCCGTTTCATGATCAAACAAGTTAAGTTGATAATAACTCTCTTGTTTCAAGTCCCAAAGCGAAGAATTCAAAGCTACGGGTTCTTAGTGAGTCCTTTGATTGATAATTGGGACTGTTAATATATGAGATCAAATTGGCTCAAAAGTGAGTTTGGAACCAATAAATAGAAAAGTATGAAAAATTTATCTCAATCCCACTTTTGAACCCAATTTGATCTCATTTATGCTAAAGGTCCCAACTAGTTAGACAAAAAACGATCTCGTTGAGAGCAATAACCTATAGTTCTAAACTCGTCATATTTGAACTTGAAATGAGAGCGATATGACAAACTTTGCTTGTTTGACCTTCAAACTACCATCCCACTTTTTGACCCGATTTGACGTCATTTGTTGAACGGCCTCATGGATAGAGAAAGTACTCGTTAAAAGTAATACAAAACTCTGAACTCCTCTCATTCAAATTTAAAATAAGAGAGATATGACCATGTTCAGCTAAATAACTCATCTCAGAATCATAAGAGGAATATCGTTAATTGCTACCCCTCCATACAGCATTTTGAGCCTTCTGCTGTATTTGAAAAATGTTGCCAAAACTTTGTGCAGCACCTTTTGCAACAATTTTAGAAAGCAAATGCAACAATTTCTCATTTTGTCATAGGCAATGCTTTTTATTGTATTTGCAACGAGTATAAAGTGTTGCAAGTAGAAACAGTAACAGTCTAGAAACACAAAATATTGTTTCTGCGACGGTTTTAAACTGTTAATCTTAAAATGCACTATTTTAATAATTTTCCTTTTAATTGAAATATTATTTTATATAATTAATCTTCATTTATCAATTGATCTACATCCTATAATATAAAATACCTACAACAGATCATATAATTATAAAATTAAGCATGTATTTCATTACAATATGTCATTACAAAAAAAGTAAATTGTTGAATCAAAATAAAATTTATACATCTTCTCAACGAAAAGCATCAACTTAGAGGAATTTCTAATTAATATATTGCACTTGAAGTCTATTGTAATAAGATTAAGGTACAAACAATCGGTCCATGAGCCTAGTTTGAAATTGTTAGCGTTTTACATGAAGCTAATAATTCGAAGTTCCAAATTCTCATTCTCATATAGCTAATGTGAAAAAAAAAAACTCGTATTTTTCTCTATATGTATCACATCAAGGTTATTTCGTTGTGTATTATATTGTCAATAAGGGATGTAAAAACTAATGATTAACAACAAATACATTGTTTGGTCTATACAATTTGGAGAAACTTAACAAGAAAGATAAGTGGAATGAACTTACAAGGTAGAGAAGAATCAATGTGAAAACTTGAAGGATTTATGCTCTGTCAATTCTAGTTGATAATATTTGTTGTCTTTCGACAAATATGGGATCCTACTAAGTCCTTATTTGTGACAATGGCATGGCTTCATATATAAATTAAGCACTCATTCAAAACACCATACACAATGAAATTTGATACCTTACTATCGATCCCACCATTTGTTAAGGTCTACATTGGTCAGATTATCAAAAAGCCTTGTGTCAAAGTTTGACAGAAAAATGAAATATTGAATAGAGAGAGGATTTTGTAGACTGAAGAGGGCTTCAGAAATCATAATTAAGAATTTCAGACCATCTTATTATAATTAGTAGAACCTGGATGTAAGTTTAGTTTTCAAGGACAGGGTAAATTAAAGTCTGCCATAGTTACATTAAGTATTGTCCAACAGTTTTTATCATGAACATTACCAGCTGTGTGAATAGAAGATCAAAGCATTAATCTTTTGTTATTCAAAATCAATTAATCAAATCAAAACCAGCCTCAATGAGTTTGAATTGGTTCAGATGATACCAAATTGACTTAATGAATTGGATGACTTTTGCTATCATCTAATATCATCATCCATCCAAACTAAACCAATCAAATCTAATACGTTTTTTGGTAGTTCACTAATATCTTTCAACGGAAACAATCATGTTCATCAAAGTATTGTTAGATGCTAAAAATGTGGACACTTCCTCTATCGATACTTGGAATATGAGTTTACTATATTACGATAGACTCAAATCTTATTGGTAATCAAATCTAATACTTTGAACACCCCTCATTTAATGTGTGTTGAGTGCAGTGTAGTCAAGATCTAGATTTAAATCGTAAGATCTTACAATCTTGCAAGGCAAGATCTAGTTAAATTGGGTGCGGGATTGTTTTTGAGCAAAGATCGTGGTAGGATCGTTATTTTGCTCGTAAGATCATAAGATCGTACGATTTCACCAATCCTATATTTTTTTAAAGTTTTTTTTAAAAAAAAGATAAAGGTGCAAAATGTTGCATTTGGGGACTTTTTTTTTCCAGGGTCCAAAATGCTCCATTTTAAACACCCAAAAATTAAAAACTCTAAGTTTTCTATTCGAATATAGAGCTTAACTTGTCAAGTATTGTGTTTAACTTGTAATTCTTTAGGATATGAACGTAATTAGAGTACTTTTGAGAGGGTAAGAAACTAAACATGACTTTTTTTTTTACAAATCTTATTATTTTATTCTCTTTATATAGTTAAGTTCATTATTTATAACCATTCATTATTTAGGTTCACACGGAAAGAATGAATTGTATGATTCAAAAAAAAAAAAGATGAATGAGTTGGTCTATGTTATATTTAATCGAAAATTGAAAGGGAAAAGAATTATAAGGGAGATTAACAACATAGAAGATCTTTCTTCTGATGATGAATTAGATCACTGAGAATAATAAAAAAAAAGAGATGAAGACATAGAATGAAGTAGAAGACGAAACTTTTGAAGTTTAAGAAGTAGAAAATGTTGAACCTCGTGGCACTATTGATGATTTGGAGATTCCATTGGATGAAATAGACTTGGGAGACATTGATGATGATGATTTAGATGTGTGATATATGCTTGGATAAACTTTTTGATAATGATGTTCTAAATTTGTAATGTTACTCGTGGTTGTTGTCGTGTTTTTGTTAATTTTTTACTGAACTTATAATAAACGTTTTAGACATCTTGATAATTAGCTAATTACATGTTGAGACTATAAATTGATGATGTTGGATAAAGATCTTGAGATATGTTATAAGATGAATTTATGACTTATGAATATATATATATTCATATATATTCATAGATAGATATTAGTAATTGTTTATATAATTTATATAATATATTTTTAAGAAAATTCATAGGATTTTACGATCCTCGATCCAATCTTGCGATTCGATATATCTAATACCTCTTCCGATCTTGAGTAAGATCTCGATCTTGACTACATTGGTTGAGTGGGTACAGGGATAGAAGATAATTACCATAAAGACCTTGTATAACAATAAGGTATTTACTATGCCTAATTTTTATTTAAGAAAATATCTATTATATCATGCACATCAAAATATTAACAAAAAAAACAAAAATGGTTTGGTGCAATGGTCGGTGAGCTGCATCCTATGTGAGAGGAATCAGATTCGATCCCTAGAGTCGACGTTGTTAGGAGGGCTCTAACTGTTTCACTTCTGAAGTCGAAAGTGTGATTAGCCTTCGCTTAAACCGTTACACGGAGAAGTGAGGGATACCCATATGAAAATCGAAAAAAAAATATTAACAAAAAAGGATATTGCAACTTCCTTTATTATTATTAGTCTTGCGATATCCATACCTATGCGATGACAGTGCACCAAGCTTAAATTAGACAATGCTGAACAATAGTCTATGAAGACGGATACTTTAAAAATGATATTGTACCCATATTTTGTTAATATTTTTAAATACTTTTAAAATATTGTAAGATAAAATATTCATATTTCTTTTGTAAAATGTAATTGTGTTTCTATCTAATTTAATTTTTATTGCACTAGAACTTCATCTAGTTTTTAGATTAGTAAACAAAACATTTGTATTTTTACAAAAAAAAAATCATATGAATTTATATTTTATAACTTTATATTTAAATAAAGGTAAAAACATTAATTTCGTCCCCGAATTTTACATCAACTGTCAATTTTGTCCCCAATCTTTTTTTGCTGTCAATTCCGTCCTAATGTTTCATATTTTGATCAAATTTATCCTTTGCTCTTATTTTAACCAAATATTAACGACAAAATCTATGTGGCTAATGATATGTAATGTAAAATTAATAGAAAAAGAAACTACAATCCTATCTCAGATTGAAAAACAAGATTTAGTCTGTCATTAATTTATTGACAGAAGTTAGTTAAAGGATAAAATTGACCAAAATGTAAAACATTGGGGACAAAATTGATAGAAAAAAAAAATTGGGAACGAAATTGACAATTGGTTTAAAGTTTGGAGAGAATTTACTGCTTTTTCCTTAAATAAATATTATCAAACTCATACCCTATAATTTTCAAATTTAGTCGTACTCTTTACCTATATTCATACTAGTGCAAGTGCAACATAAAATAGTGAAAAGGGAAGGAGCCAGCAGTGAAGATCTAAAATGTTCACTATTTGCAACTATCATGCATCTTTGTCAAAATTGACCAACCAACACAAGATTGAAACCACTTGCCATCAACTACATTTATTTGTTGACAGGTGGAAGAATCAGAGGACAAGTTGGGATTATAAAGAGAAGGGAAAAGCACATGGAGAAATTTAACACCATCCATGTTCAAGATCGATGCTATTGGAAATGAGCTTGGACTCCATTGGATGATGTTTCAATCATTGGGCAAGGATCAAAACTGTGGATTTTCTATACCAAAAGGGATTTTCAACATTGTGTTTCTTCCAATTTAAAATTACCAAAAGAGAAGTTATTTAAGTTGATAAGAATACAGTCAAATACAAATATCTCACTTAAAAACTAACTGTGTTTTATTCCTCTTCAAGAGTACTCTAAAACTAAACTCCAAAGGCACCGAGTTCACATAGGAAAAATGCGTCTTTTACATCATTGGAAAAGAAAAATTAGCCCAAAGTATGTGGGAAGGGATAAAATTGTTAGGTACATAAGAAAATGCACCATCCACAGAACAAGCACATCCTTTCCTATTTCGAAGTCTGACTCCTTCAAGTTGATGAATGATGGTTAGAATATTCCAGCTCTTCTTAAGTTCTTTTCATCTCTCTCTTGCATAACGAAAATTTGTAAGCGTGAAGATATGATGTCCATAACCTTCCACTTATCCAGGACCCGCAGTAAGAACATGTCACATAAATAAGTAGTGATACAAAATTTCTGAGATCACTCTTCAGCTCTCAAATTCATCCAAGAAATCAATGTCTTCCGGAGGACCCTTTCGAAGTTTTTCTTGTAGATCGAGATTCTTGGGCAATACAAGTTCAATACCCTGACCCGACATGTAGAAATATCTCTCCAGTACCATCTGAAAAGAAAAAAAAAACAACAGATAGCAGTTACTACAGAATTGGCCTAACTGACAACCGTGGACGTAGACACAAACATGATAAACAGACATGATGGATACTTTGTTCAAAAAAAAAAAAAAAAAAAAAAAANAAAAAAAAAAAAAAAAAGACATGATGGATACAGCAGAAGGCAAAATCTTAAGAATACATAAGTGATTTAAATTATTGTGTTTGATACAAATGTTTGATATTACCAGAAATGGACATAACTCTTTTTGATATCCCACATACAGATATAACTTTGCTTAATAATATTGGAAACCATAAAAGCATTAAACATTGCATTCACTGACCATGGCAGCATAAGCATCAAGTTTCCTTTGCTGAGAGGACTTGCTGATGCCCCTGAAAAAGTTATTAGCAAGTCAATTTTACAATGGAAGAGTAAATGTCATACAAGAATTTTTGACACATAATAACTTCAACATAATATAATGATAACTAGTGTGGGTCAACAAAACCATCTTTCATGATGGACCAAGTACTTAGAACTAATATGATCTCAAGTCCTCAACCAAAAACAAGGTCATAGTTTTATACAAAATCTAATAGTTATATATATGTAGATTAGTTTTTGCAGCAATCAATTCACTATTTTTTTAACAAAAATGTCTTAGGGCTACAAGTTTCTTCTTCAAACCCATCTATATGATTCATGCCAAAGGACTTCACCAACGCTTTTAGAACAATCTTCAATTAGGAAATTATTTGGGCTCTTTTCCCATAATTTTCCTTTATGTAGGATATGAAAAATGTGTCTCATAAAAATTTAAACACGTTAATTGAATAGTGATGGACCTCCGGTCACCCCATTCTCTATTTTATCACTAATACAGGTTGCAGGTTGCATCACTTTTGGTATCAGAGCAGCGACAATCTTGAATGGTGAAGAGTGGATGGAGAGAAGAGTGGAAAATTTGGAGAAAGACGTGAAAGGGTTGAAGGAACTAGTCGCCCAATGGGATCTGTCTTTGGAGGGGGGACCACAGCAAGTGATGTCGCATAACAGGTTCTGTGCTAACTGTGAGGGTGCCTGTGGCAGCAGCTAGGAGGTATTACAGTAGGGTTTTGGGAAGGTTTTAGGTAAGGAATTGGTCAGGTTAAGGTGGAGAGACTGACCTCTCAAATGCCAGACCTTTTATGTTTATATCTTCACTGTTTCTGGTTTATTTCTGGACTATAATGGTGGGTTTGTCCCTTTCAGGCACCCCATTCTCTATTTAATCATTAATACAAGTTGCAGGTTCCATCAGATAGAAAACTTTCATGATGTCATACATGCTTTACGTTTTAACAGCCACCAGTATTGAATTATTGAACTAGCATTTAAATGTCTTCATGCAACATTCACTAAACAAAGCATGCTACTGAGGGAGTTGGTGAACTCACTCAAATAAGAAATAATTTCAGACGAAATAAAAGAATCCAATAATTAAAAAATAATGTTACAACATTTACATGTTAATCATTCGATTCATTGCTTCTGATGTTGTCCCATGTTCATCCTGTAGATACACTCTCCAACCCCTGAAATTTAAAAACTAAGTACCAGAACTGGCATTTAAAATAATTATATCAATTCAATGAACCTCAAATCAGAGGCCTTCTGTAAAAGTCATTCATGTTTATTTACCTAAGCTTCAGAAAGCCTAGTTCGTTATCTTTCACCTAGGGTATGTTTGGATTGGGAATTAAGGAGGAGAAGAGAAGGGAAGGAGAGGAGTAGAACCTCTTCCCCTTGTTTGGGAAGTTGAGAAGAGGGGAAGAGAATGAGGGATTCATTTTTAATCCCTCATTCTCCTCCTCCTTCATAATTTTCAAATACCCCAAATTGGGGAATTTTAGAGGAGTTACTTACATCAAAACAAGGGGAGGACATGTAGAAAGTTAATCCCCCCTCCCCAACCTTCCCCTCCAATCTCACCTCCTCTCATCCCCTCCTAATTGCCAAACAAACCTTTAGGTATGAAGACAATATTTCGATAAGATGCGTAACAACAGAAGCCTTGAAAGAACAAAGCAACTTGACTATAAAAGTCAGGAATTGGGTGTTGGAGGCATATGCCAAGGTTAGAGTTGTTTAGTAACTTGAAAAATGAATATAATATATCAAATTGACATTGAAGATTGTTCTCAGCACATCATTGACATTTCAACCTATTCTGGAATTTAAGGAGGAAAAAACAGTTGAGCTGTAAATGCTGCACTTATATCACTTACCTCTCAGCAGCTTGAACTGCAAGCCTTCCGGCAACACTGCGAACTTTGTTTGACTGTGGTGTTTCCTTACCATCAGAAGATTTAGGAAGTCCAACTATAAACTCATCAACTTCCTAAGAAATTTAAAATCTTGGCATCACTTATAGAACACTTCCTCAAAAATTTTATGCAATCAAATAGAGAAAAGAAGGATTTCAACCTCCTGTTCAGCAATCTTGAGAAGCTGGACCTCTAGCTTCTGTCCTCGCAGTTCCAAAACCTACAACAGCTATAGGATTATAAGGATGGATGGCTGATGAAATCCATCATATATTCCAATTTCATATGTTAATCTTATTGCTTGTAAATTGTAATATGACATACTAATTTGGAATAATGCACCCCTAAAATGATTCTCTAGGCAAAGGATAATATTCACTAGAACAATTGTGTCCCATCACAAAATCTACAATACATCATTGATAAGCATGCAAGTTTAACCAGTATAGTCAACAAGGGACACCAGCTACGTCACATGATGTCCAAACATCAGAAGAAACTTGTACAACAGGACTCAAACAAAAACTGTATAGAAATTTAAGAAGACGTGGATTTTCAGTCAGGTCTCCGAAAGATTTTCAATTTCGTCCTTAAAGTATTAAAACGCTTACAATGACACTCTTTCATCCAATCTCCAAGACACAAGCCTTATTTGTTTACTTGGCATGGTGGCACTGTTCAATTCACACATTAGATTTGGCATCCAAGTCATTATTTTATTTTGGGTTCGGCCTTTAATTTCGTATAGAAATGAATGACGGAAACATTGCAAGAATTTCGACAATTAGGGGTGTATACTGAAAATTCATTGTTTGTCAGATTTCATTAGTTAAAAAAGATTCTTAGAGAAGAATCACCATGTCAACAATTTTGCACTAGTTTTGTTGGTTCAGTGGCAGCACACACACACACATATGCTCTCAATTTACCTTAATTGTCACAAGGAAACCAAAAAAATAAATAAACATCAAATTCAATGAATTTACCACTGGAGTTTTACCGTTAAAGGACGAACAGTGAAGCCTTTACTAAGAGCAACGCCTGTACGAGCCATTCCCAAGTCGACTCCAAGGCTGAACCCTCCTCTCCATTGTGGGTCTCTCTTCCGGCGAAGAGCATTAGGGGGAAGTTCATCAAGAGTTATTGCATTTATCATGGAATGGGTTGAATACAGTTTCAAAGAAGAAGGTATGGCATATACATTGTGAAGGCTAATGGCATTAGAACAGAGGAATGGCTTTTGGAGAGATAGAGGAAATGCCTTTAGACTGGAACTGGTCATTGAACCGGTTAATTACTCAGGTCACTAGAACACCAGATCGATTGTTAGGTCGTTAAAAAGCTAGTTAAACTGGTCAAATTAAAAAGACATATTTATACAATCTCAAAATAAAATCATGCTTCAAAATGAATAATCAAAGCTCAAATTTAACATATAGCTCCATAGTGAAATAATAGATCTCAAGTACTTCAGTTTAAACCCACACCACTTACAGCTTGAAATAAAAGCATATTCACCTCACTAGACATGTTCACCTCAATCATTAATTAGGTTGATATGCAAACTACCAACAACACCAAGACTTCAGGTGAAAATATAACATAAACACATGCATGGCCTTTTCATAAATTAAATCCTCTGGCACAAAAATTCCTATTTGGTGTTGTTTAACCTAAACTCTCAGAAGTCACAATTGCTTGTGCACCTGGTTGGAACTAGTAACTAGATATCTAAAACTCCAACTCAAACAACTTGCAAAAGACCTAATTATGGTTCCTAATAAAGGTCTAATGGTCCACTATATGAATACAAAGCAAGCACAACTCTAAAATGATGATATCATGATATAGTGTAAAGACTAATGTATGCTTCCTATTGATTTTTTCTTTAAAAAAGTAAGAAGTATTTTAATAGATTTTTCAATTTCTGTTAAAAAGAAACAGAAACATCTAACAAGTAAAAGTTAACTACTACAAGACAAAGCAAGTTCATAGGAATTTAATGTATTCAATGTCACTCACAGAAGATCGAAAACGCTGGCAAAGAACAAAACTGAAACCAGCGGCGAAGAACGAACTAGCGTGAACAGCGACGTAGGATAGAAATCGACGGCAAACGACGGAGGCTAGGTGGTGCTCGGCGGCGGCGCATTCTGGCAAGGAGAGAGCAACTCGATAAGATTGTCCCTGCGTGTGCTATTTGAAATTTTTAAAAAGGGCAAAAGTACTGAATTTAGTCCCAAACTTTATACCAATTAATCACATACTGCATCATGGTTATTTTTAATTAGGATTTGAGTTTCTTTTTCTATGAATTTTGCACGACATATCACTACAATTTTTGTTTCTATCGTCAATTTCGTCCTCAATGTTTTATATTTTGATCAATGTTATCCTTTATCCTTACTTTAACCAAATATTAATGATAAAATCTATGTGGCTAATGATATATAATGTAAAATTGATAGAAAAAATAAACTCAAATGTCTATCATTAATTTATTAAAAAAAGTTAGTTAAAGGATAAAATTGACCAAAATTCAAAACATTGAGGATGAAATTGACAGCAAAAAAAATTGAGGATGAAATTGACAGTTGGTATAAAGTTTGGGGACTAAATTAGTGTTTTTACCTTTTAAAAAGGATTCTTCTATAGTTCTATTCTATGAAGCATGGACACTGACACGGACACGGGACACGACACGGACACGGACACAGCGACACGCCAAACTCTCAAAATTACATGACACGACACGACATATATTTATATATATAAATAATTGAATATTCATAATTTTTAATGAAAAATTTAAAAATTACAATTTTTATTCATAATATATGTCATATCTATTATTATTTTCTCTTGTATGTCATATTAAAGTTACAAAAAACTGATTTATATTCTAAAATTTATGAATATGTGTCGTGTCGGTGTCGTACGGGTGTCAGACACTGACACGTGTCTGACACGGCGACACGCCCTCAAAATGAAGTGTCCATGCTTCCTAGGTTCTATTCCTGTCAGAAAAGGGGGGAGAATATCAAATTTATCTCCTAAAAGTCTAATTACTTTAAAAATAGTCCTTGCACACTTTATCACTTCTCCCCTCTTCTTTGTAATTTCTAATACATGCTTTCCTACACGAGTTGAATAATTTAAAATTAATTCTCATTAATTAATTTATAAATTAAATTATTAATCTTTAATTTTATTGAATAATTTAATCATTAAATAATTAAATAATATAAATATTTTAAAATAAGTTTATAGATAGGGTTGGGTCGACTTTTAATTTTATGGGTTATGATCCAGTCATGACCCATTTTAACAAATATAAATAGATCATTTACAACCCAATTCAAAATCAACCCAACCCAGGCACGGAGTTAGGGGCTGGTGGGGGCCACGGCCCCCCAAAATTTCAGTAGTTACTACAAATTAGTCATAATATAATTTAATTGTATGCATTATAATCCCAACGGCCCCCTTTAGTGTTAAAAAAAAATTTTTAGCCCCTTGTTAACATTTCTGGCTCCACTGCCAACCATTTTGTAACCCCTATATACAACCAAAACCAGATCGATGATGCACACTTACACACACTCCCAGTGTCACTTTCATGTGTAAAAACAAAACATATTCATGCATCAACAACCATTGCATTCAAACAAGGGTAAATTATATTTTGGTATCATGTTTTATGGATCGGTTTCACTTTGGTACCATATTTTTTCGAGAATGACACTTTAGTACCATATTCTTTGCATCATTAAAACTTTGGTACCTAAATTTATTTTTTAATTAAGTTTTGACAGCAAAGTCGCATATGACCAGCGCACAGTAAAAATTCTCAAATGTCCATTTCCTCTCATTTTTCACGAGTTAAACGGTAAAACACTCCAAAATCCTCCTCACTTCGAATCTCAAGTGTTTTTCACGATTTTTAAGTATATTAGCATTGAATCATGAAAAATGAGAGAAAAATGAACGTTTAGATGTTTTTACTATGCTCGTAATGGTCGCGTGCGACTTTGCCATCAAAGCTTAATAGAAAAAATAAATTTGAATACCAAAATATTAATACTAAAATATCACTTATTAAAGTATAATTTATCTTACAAACAAACATATATATCATATTATTGCAATAGGAACATACACTGGTAAAAACAGCATACACATAAGAAGATGACAAGGGAACATAACAAGATGACAAGGGAACGATGAAATTAATAGTGAAGATGACATGCCGAGTCCCATTTCAACTAGTTTATCAACTCAACCACTTTATTTTAGCGAAAATAGGATCAGAAAGGAGAATATAGGAACATAAGAAAGCAAATTCAAACTTATATGCAGTATCGTGATTGAATCAACTTGGTAAATCATATTTCGACTAGTTTACCTTGCATTTTTTGTTTCTTCTCGATGCATAACCCTAATTTCTCCTTTCAGTTCTTTTTGTTTTTCTCTCCATCTTCTCTCAAATCTCGCTAAAGTTACTCGTATTTCTAAATTTATCTGGTCAAAGTATAAATTTAGTCTCATATGTTTTGCTAAATTTTCAATTTGGTCCTATATTTTTTTGTTGCACTTTTAGTCTCATATCTTTGTAAAAGGTCCCAATTTGGTCCCATATCATTTTTTGTCTCATATCTTTTGGTTAAGTTGCAGAATTGGTCTCAAATCTTTATAAAAAGATAAATTGTAATTGAACATTTTACAAAAATATGGGACCACCTATGCACTTAACCTAAAGATATAAGACCAATTCTGCAATGGACCCAAAGATATGAGACCAAAACTGTAACAAAAAAAGATATGAGACTAAATTGGCACCTGACCTAAAGATGTGGGACAAAAAATGCTACAAAAAAATATATAGGACCAAATTGGAAACTGAACAAAAGATATTAGACTAAATTTTCCCTTTGGCCAATTTATTCCCTTTCACATTTTAAATCTCTCTCTCACTCACTCACATTTCGACTTCTATCTTCTATCAAATCTCAAATACTGCTCGAAAGAAAGGAAGCTACAGTAATAACTCGCTACTTGGGCGTTCACCACTTTAAGTCTATGGCCTTCGTGGACTTGGTCAATGCTTGCATCTCTTCGCGATTTGGCGGGCCTTGACTTTGTCAATGCCTTTCTTTTCCATGATGGGCGAGCCCTCGCTGGATGGAACCCAACTTCTCACGATTGGCACGTTCCACATTTCTTGGATTCCCATCTCCTCCACTCTAGTAGAACACGGGTGTGAGCACGATGAGCACTTCCAGGGCTTCGCCCACAATCCCTTAAACACTATAAATACCCCCTCACATCTATAGAAAAAAGGTAAGCTACTTCTCTCACTCTAAATTCTCTTACTCTCACTCGAACTCTTTCTAATTTGACCGTCGGAGTATCTTTAGTAGGCCCCCCTATAAAATCTTTCCAGCTTACTTCAAGTATGTTCACTCTAGCAGCCCCTTCAACTTAAACTAGGTAAGCCGTGGTGTATTTCCAATTTATCATACAACTTTTGGAAGAGGGGAGACATTAAATGCTGCAAAATTCTTTTAGTTTTCTTCCTAGCTCTATTCTACTGGTAATTTAACGAAAATATGGATGAAAATAAAAATTGAACGGATCTAAACACATACCCAAAAAGTTTAAAAAAGAAATAAACATACTTGAATACACGACAATCAAGAAAATAGCAATAATCCAACAAATCTGTCACTTGGGGTGGTGGAGTTCAGCAAGAAACACAAATAGTTTGTTGCAATCGCAACTTCTACCGCCGGATGCTTGATCGGAGAAGATAATCTACAAGAACAGTTGAAGACTTCTTTGAGCGGGAGTAGTGAGCCCGAGTAGAAAGACTGAGGGTATGCTTGAGAGTTTGAAGATAAGTCATAAATTCATAAATTCCACATACGCCAAAGTTTTATTTTGGTCCCTCAGTTATGCTCAATGTTCCAAATTGGTCCCTCAGTTATTTTTCGTTCCATATTGGTCCCTCAGTTTTCCAAAACCTAGCACAGTTGGTCCCTCAAACGTTTTTCATCCATTTTTTCGTTAAAAAAAATGGAAAAACTAACTTTAATCACAAAAAGCCAAACTAGGGTTTTAGGGTTTTGCCAAAGAAACACACAAAACAAATAACACAAAACAAAAAACCCTCCATCGATGAACTCAGAAATCGCTCCGTGAAGCTTATTTCTGAACAGGTTCAAAAGGGTCATCGTCAAGTTTCCAATCTCCGACGGTATCGTGCCGGCGAGCTCATTGCCAGAGATAGCCAAGTACTCTAATCGCTCCCACCGTCTGTACTCCGGCGGGATCTGACCGATGAAGAAATTCCCTCCGAGATGCAAATGCTGGAGATTCGGCACCTACATGACAACGAGCGGGAGTTCTCTGGTCATGTTATTGTTGTTAAGGTCGAGGAGTGAACTGAATCTATGGCCGCCACCGCCGACGAAGGAGAAGAAGAAAATGTGAACGGAATCCATGGCCACCACCGACGAAGGGGAAGAAGATGTGAACGGGATCCGTGGCCGCTACCACTAAAGGGAAAGAAGAGATGAAGAGGTATGTATGTATGTGTATGGAAGAAGCTAAGATGACCGCCGGCGAGGAAGGAGAAGAGATGAAGAAGAAGAAGAAGAAGAAGAAGAAGAAGAAGAAGAAGAAGAAGAAGAAGAAGAAGAAGAAGAAGAAGAAGAAGAAGAAGGTTTTTATTTGTTTTGTGTTTTTTTTTTTGGGCAAAATTAGTAAAACCCCAGTTTGTTTCTTTTTTCTTACGTTTTGGCCTTATTATAAAAGAAAAAGGCCTTAATATAAAAAAAAAATATTTTGGTGATTCAAGTTCGTCTTTTCATTTTTTTTAACGGAAAAATGGATGGAAAACGTTTGATGGACCAACTGTGTCAAGTTTTGGAAAACTGAGGGACCAATATGGAACGAAAAATAACTAAGGGACCAATTTGGAACATTGAGCATAACTGAGGGACTAAAATAGGACTTTGGTCTTCCACATATGAAAAAGTATAAATTTCTTCCTCAAACTTTACACTAATTGTCAATTTCATCCCTAATTTCATCTCTAATGTTTTATATTTTTGTCAATTTTATCATTTGTTCTTACCTTAGCCAAATATTAACGACAAACTTAAAATCTACGTGGCTAATGATATATAATGTAAAATTGACATAAAAAGAAACTCATATCTTAACTCAGATTGAAAATAAGATGCAATTTATCGTTAATTTATTCAAAGGATAAAAGTAATCAAAATGTAAAAGAAGAAATTGACAATAAAAGAAGATTGATTAAAAACCGGACCGGACCGGGCGGTCCGACCGGTGAACCGGAGCCCAGGCCGATCCGGAGAAAATAAAATACCGGATTGCAGTTGAACCGGTGAGTCACCAGTTCAACCGGCGGTTGAACCAGTAGACTGGTGAACCGTGAACCGGTTTGACCCGCCAAAGTTTGCAAAATTACAAATTGACCCCAAAAAATTTTCAAAAAATTACAAATTAGTCCCTGGATACATATTATCGATGGACTAAAATGAGAACTTTAAAAAAAATTGGGGTCAATATGTAATTTTTACAAAACTTATTATGGTTAAAATTGCAAAATAGCTCCAAAGGTACTAAAGTGTTTAATATTTACTTTATATTTAAATTATTGCAATATATTAATGTGTATTTAATGAATATGTATATTTGAAAATGTATTTTTTAAGTAAACCGGCTCAACCGGTTAAACCAGTGACCCGAGCCTTCCACCGGTTTGATGACTGGTCCAATTTTTTGCACTATGATTAAAAAGTTAATAATTAGTGCAAAGTTTAAAGAGAAAATTAATGTTTTTTTAATTTTATTGGAGTCCATCTCCCTCAAGTTGTTGCTCGTGTTTAAGCGTCCTTTTTTCTACCCAAAGAAAAATGATTTTTTTTTATAAAAAAAAAAGGTTAAAGGTTCATTTTGGTCCTAAATTCATGTCTTAATGTTCATTTTGGTTCATTATATTTTAAAATGTTCTAATTAGTCTTAAATATTGGCAAAATGTTTCATTTTGGTCCAAACTATTGAATATGACTCGTTTCAAATTCAAACATGACGAGTTTAGAGCTATGTATTGCTTTCAAATAGTATATTCTCTATCTAGATGGGACCATCAACAAACGAGGTCAAATCGATCCTAAAAGTAGACTATTTGTTTCATGGTCAAACAAGCAAAGTTGATCATATCTCTCTCGTTTCAAATTCGAATGCGACGAATTCAGAGCTACGAGTTCCTTTTAACAAGTCCTTTGAACTTGAAATGAGAAACGAGAGAAATATGACCAAATTCAATAATTTGGGACCAAAATGAAACATTTTACGAACATTTATGACCAAAACGAAACATTTTGCCAACATTTAGGACCAATTTGGACATTTTGAAACATAATGGACCAAAATAAACATTAGGACATACATTTAGGACCAAGATGACCGTTTGACCAAAAAAAAAATTATGCTCCTTTTGGTTTTTTTCTTCTGCATTTTCTTTGTTCAAGTTTCTTTAATATATTTTTTTTGGTACAGATTCTTTAATATTTTATTTTACATAATCTTGTTCATTGATGTGTACCTCTTTTTAATAAAAAATATTTTATCTTGTTACATTGTAGTATAAAAATTATACTAATATAGTAAATGATTTATAAATATTATTAAACTAAAAGGTAAAGTATAAATTCAATTTATAACTTTTACAAGATTAAACTAAAAGGCCAAAGTCCTAATTTAGTCCCTCTGTTATACTCATTGTTCCAAATAGGTCCCTCAGTTATTTTTCGTTCCATATTGGTCCCTCAGTTATCCAAAACTTGTCAAAGTTGGTCCCTCTAACGTTTTCTACCCATTTTTCTGTTAAAAAAAGAGAAAAAATAAAATTTCATCCCCAAAAGTTTTATTTTCTTATATTAAGGTCATTTTCTTTTTGTAATAGGATTAAAACGTAAAAAAAGGAAGTAAATTAAGATTTTCAGTGAATTTACCCAAAAATCACAAAATCTCTCTCTCTCTCAATCTTAGCTCTTCCCCGTCACTACTCTCTCTCTATCTTAGCTTCTTCCTCGTCACTAGCTTTGACCGGCGATGTAAAACGCTTGAACCAACTCTTATTCTTGTCATAAAAAATCCCCACATGAGAAGAACGATCCAGAAAATGAAAAGCCCCTTCGTAATCTTAATATAAAAAAATAAAATTTTTGGGGATGAAAGTTTATTTTTCCTCCCTTTTTAACGGAAAAATAAATGGAAAACGTTAGAGGGACCAACTTTGACAAGTTTTGGATAACTGAGGGACCAATATGGAACGAAAAATAACTGAGGGACCTATTTGAAACAATGAACATAACAGAGGGACCAAATTAGGACTTTGACCAAACTAAAATTAATTTTTTATTTATTTATGAACAAACTTGTAGTATTATGTGTTTTACCCACAATAATGTTAATTAAGGTTAACTTATGCCTAACAAGGAAATTGAACTATAATTTAGTGAGAAAACTTATTTTTTGATTCCTGAACTTACATCAAGTTAATTAATCGGTCTTTTAATAATTAAAATATATGATTTAGTCCTTAAATTATTATAATTGTCAACAATTTGATCGTCGAGTCAAATTCAAATACAAAACAAAAAGTATAAATTTAGGGATAAAAAATATTAATTTACTACAAATTTAATGACTAACAAATATAAAATCAGTTCAAATTCAGAAACTAAATTATCATTGAGGATCAAATAGTTGAACATTGAAATATTTCAAAGACTAAGTCGTATATTTTGACTATTTAATAACTAAATAGTTGATTCAATATAAATTTAGTAACCAAATAATTTGTTTTCACTAATTCTGCCTCATGTTTCTTGGAATTTTGTTTTCTTGGCACAGGAATTTAATTATAACTTTAAGATAGGCAATTGATAAACACCTATCCACAAAATGTCAAAGCAAAACCCACAATTCTTTTTACCAAACCCAAATTATTCTTTGGGCCAAAAACCCTCAACTTTTTCTTTTTCGGCCTGTCAAAAAAAAAACACTCAACTTGATTACCAGCCTACCTTAAGGCCTCTCATTTTTTATAGTTGAAAAAAAAAACAAATGAAGAAAAAGTCTTACTCGAATAATTGAAAATAATTTGTTTGATCTAATCAAATCATTCTAATAAATTTTAATTTGGATGATTCAGTTTGAGCAGCATAATTAAAAACTTGTTTCTGTTATAAAATATAAGAAATATGAATACTCAAAGAATAGAGAAAAGTAAGAGAGGAGAGTGGTTCTTATCATTCAACTCATCTCATCCACTTTACATCAACACCTAAAGTCTCTATTTATAGGCTAAAGGATCTATAAGGGAGATGTATCAACTTAATGTACATAATGAAGGGATAATGTCATATTCATGTACATAGAGAAAGTAAAGGACAACTCAAACTACTATGCATAGAGAATACCAAAAGACAAATGTGGATATTCACAAACATAATTATTTATAACACTCCCCCTTGAATATCCACAATTTATTGATACGCATTACATGCTGCCTCATTAAAAACCTTGCCAGGAAAACCCAGTGGGACAAAACCATGGCGAAGGGAAAAAGAGTACAGCGCGTATCTCCCCCTCATCATAACATCACTAAGGATCTTTTAATTTCCGCATTCAAATCTGATGAACCAATTTCTCAAATGTTGCAATTGGCAATGCCTCCATAAAAAAATTTGCTAAATTATCACTTGAGCAAACTTGTTGAACTTCTATGTCGCCTTGCTTTTGATATCACAAGTAAATCTGCTAAATTTTCTTTTAGCTGAACTATACATGTCATATTATCTTCATACAATAAGGTTGACAGAGTTCCCTGCAAAAACAAATTACACATCTTCTGGATGTGTTGAATTAGTAGTCTAAACTAAACACATTTTTTGTTTGCCTTATGCATTGTCTCTGAAGGTCAGATAATCCGCTAGCATCTACATCATCAAGTAATGATGAACTAAATCTATTTAAATAAAATAAACCTTTATCTTTAAAATATTTTTCATTTCTTTTAATGAAGAGCTATATCTCGCTAGCAAGTGTACTGAAAACAGTAATCCACTTATAATATGAAGATATGGTACTACAGGACCAAAGAATTGCATCTTCATTTGAGGTTAATAGGATACTTTATCACTTCAAATAATTTATCTAACCTGTCATGATTACACCATTTCCATGCACCTTATCCATATGAAAGTATCTCAATACACTTTTTACATAATATGAGTAATAACCTCACTATTATAATATACTTACTTAATCAGTAAGATGAGACAAAGTTTTATCTTTGCAAAATCTTTCTTGCAAAACTATCAATATTGTACTATGTTTTGAACTCTTCAAGAGTTCCAACAATAACAAATATACACAGTTTGATATCTTTCAAATAATATTTCTTGAGATAACTGTACCACATATGTCCAAGTTTTTTTTTTCAAGCTCATGTAGGATTTTATTCATCTTTATTGAACAAGACATCTGACATGCTTCCTATAATCCTTCAGGGATTTGCATATAAACTTCATTATCCAATAAGCCATATGAATGGACTATAACCATAGTCATTATATGTATATCAAGTTTGTTCATACAATGCCAGACTACTAAAATATTTGAAGGGGGTCGCATCCATCTTCGGGATTGCAT